>SJYW01042153.1:393960-408503 GCA_006410735.1 Raphicerus campestris | reverse complement strand
GTAGTTTGAGCATTCTTTGGCATTGCCTTTCTTTGGGATTGGAATGAAAACTGACCTTTTCCAGTCCTGTGGCCACTGCTGAGTTTTCCAAATTTGCTGGCATATTGAGTGCAGCACTTTCACAGCATCATCTTTCAGGATTTGAAATAGCTCAACTGGAATGCCATCACCTCCACTAGCTTTGTTCGTAGTGATGCTTTCTAAAGCTCACTCGGTCGTCCCCTTCTCATCTAGATTAGAGCCTGCTAACCATGAAATTTCTACATAAAGTTGTCAACTGATCTGTAGCACTATTGTATTGCTACAGAGTTCAGGAGAGCTCACCAAAAGAATGAAGGTAAAACAAATGCAAAAAAATTAAAACAAGTTTTGAATGTTTGGGAGCAAAGGAGGTCAGGCATATACAAATATAACCTAAAACATATTGAGGAAGAAGAGGTGAATCTTATATTGGACATGATAATTATTTGACTCCAAGTGATGTAATAAATAGCTCTCCTTGCCCTTACTTATTCATGGAAATTCAGAACTGTTGTATCTAAACTGAATCCTGGGTGAGGCAGCAAGGAGTTAGAGTAGGACTAGGAGCTGACCCTCTAAAGTTGACTTTACTCAACTAGAATCCTAGCTATAGCCTGTACTCAGTGTTTGACTGTGGTGAATTTATTTATGTATCTTTATGTTAATGTCCTTGCTGTTGTTGTTAGGNTTGATCTCTGGTTCCTCTGCCTTTTCTAAAACCAGCTTGAACATCAGGGAGTTCATGGTTCACATATTGCTGAAGCTTGGCTTGGAGAATTTTGAGCATTACTTTACTAGCATGTGAGATGAATGCAATTGTGCGGTAGTTTGAGCATTCTTTGGCATTGCCTTTCTTTGGAATTGGAATGAAAACTGACCTTTTCCAGTCCTGTGGCCACTGCTGAGTTTTCCAAATTTGCTGGCATATTGAGTGCAGTCGTCCTTTCACAACATCATCTTTCTGGATTTGAAATAGCTCAACTGGAATCCCATCACCTCCACTAGCTTTGTTCGTAGTGATGCTTTCTAAAGCTCACTCGGTCGTCCCCTTCTCCTCATCTAGATTAGAGCCTGCTAACCATGAAATTTCTACATAAAGTTGTCAACTGATCTGTAGCACTATTGTATTGCTACAGAGTTCAGGAGAGCTCACCAAAAGAATGAAGGTAAAACAAATGCAAAAAAATTAAAACAAGTTTTGAATGTTTGGGAGCAAAGGAGGTCAGGCATATACAAATATAACCTAAAACATATTGAGGAAGAAGAGGTGAATCTTATATTGGACATGATAATTATTTGACTCCAAGTGATGTAATAAATAGCTCTCCTTGCCCTTACTTATTCATGGAAATTCAGAACTGTTGTATCTAAACTGAATCCTGGGTGAGGCAGCAAGGAGTTAGAGTAGGACTAGGAGCTGACCCTCTAAAGTTGACTTTACTCAACTAGAATCCTAGCTATAGCCTGTACTCAGTGTTTGACTGTGGTGAATTTATTTATGTATCTTTATGTTAATGACCTTGCTGTTGTTGTTTAGTGGTTAAGCAGGGTCTGACTCTTTACAAGCCTATGGACTGCATCACATCAGGCTTCCCTGTCCTCCACTATCTCCCAGAGTTTGCTGAAATTCATGTCCACTGAGTGGGTAGGTGGCACTGAAAATGTCTAGATGAGTATATCAACTCCATAAATACATAGGTTTGGTCCCAGGCTTTCTGTTGACTCTTAATAAACTTACACATGCAAGTCTAACCACTTTATCCTCTTCCACTCCCTTACCCTTTTGCTTTTGACCTTTCCCAGCGTCAGTGTCTTTTCCAATGAGTTGGCTCTTCACATCAGGTAACCAAAGTATTGGAGCATCAGCTTCAGCAAGTTTTTCAAATGAATATGTGTGTTAGTCGCTAAGTTGTGTCTGACTCTTTGCAGCCCTATATACTATAGCCTACCAGGCTCCTCTGTCCATGGGATTTTCCAGGCAAGAGTACTGGAATTGGTTGCCATGCCCTTCTTCAGGTGATCTTCCCAACCCAGGAACTGAACCCAGGTTAAATGAATATTCAGGGTTGATTTCCTTTAAAATTGACTTGTTTGATCTCCTTGCAGTCCAAGGAACTCTCAAGAGTCTTCATCAATACCACAATTCAAAAGCATCAGTTCTTAGGTTCTCAGCCTTCTTTATGGTCCAGCTCTCACATCCATACCTGACTACAGAGAAAACCATAGATTTGACTATATGAACCTTTGTCAGCAAAGTGACATCTTTGATTTTAATACACTGACTAGGTTTGTCATAGGTTTTCTTCCAAGGAGCAAGTATCTTTTAACTTCATGGCTGCAGTCATGGTCTGTGGGGATTTTGAACCCCAAGGAAAGAAAATCTGTCACTGCTTCTCATTCTATTTGCCATGAAGTGACAAGACCTGATGTCATGGTCTTAATTATGTTAATGTTGAGATTTAAACCAGGGTTTTCAGTAATTTACTTCTCTAGGGGTTCTTCCTGACCCCAGGGTTCAAACCTGAGTCTGCTTCCTGGCAGGCAGGTTCTTTACCACTGAGCCACCTTGGGAAGCTGTAAATGACTTTGCCTTTAGGGCTTTTATTTTATTAGTAGAGTATAATTGCTTTACAATATTGTGTTAGTTTCTGCTGTACAAAGAAGTAAAGCAACCATATGTATATGTATAATCCCTCCCTCCCTCTCTTCCAGTTCACCCTCCTCCCACCCCTCTAGATCACATGGTGCATTGAGCTAAACTCCCTGTACCTTACCACAGTTTCCCATTAGCGATCTGTTTTACATGCAGTAGTGTGTGTATTTAAATGTTAACTCTCCTATTTTGTCCCACTCTCCCCTTCTCCCCCTACCTGTCCACATGTTCATTCTCTACATCTGTGTCTCTACCCCTGCCCTGCAAAAATGGATATGCTACCATCCACATAATTTATAATAAGCTTTAAATTAAGCACTGTATTAATTATTAGCATGGTGCCTGGTGTATAGCAAACTCTAAATGAAAATGCTTGTTGTAGGATTAATCTCTTGCTTAATTTGAAGATCTAGACATTAGCCATCATAAGGTTAAATGTGACTTTTCCAAGGTCACAAAAAGTGGCCAATTGATTTTAAGTGTCCCATTACTTCCATTATAAACTTAGTCTTGGTTTGATACAGTGGAAAGAAACTAAAATGTAGGTTTGAAATTTTTTTGCGTTTATAAATTGACTGCTAATTTTGCTTGATAAACTTGAGAATCCTACACAGTTTCAATTATACTAATCATATGATTGAGGATTACAAATACATTTCAGGCCAATATGAATATCCACCAAAAGGATCCACAACAGAGAAAATCTTACCAGGTGGAGAAAATGACAGACTCTTTGGATATATATATCACTTTTTTTTTACCCAGTGCATCCAGTTCTTGCTCGAAGAGTCTATCCATTTAGTCAGTCTATGTCTTTTGATGGAACATTTAGTCTGCTGCTGCTGCTGCTAAGTCACTTCAGTCATGTCTGACTCTGTGTGACCCCATAGACAGCAGCCCACCAGGCGCCCCCATCCCTGGGATTCTACTTATGTTTAAAATAAAAAATTGATAGTTATGTACTTACTGACACTGTGTTAATTGTTTTGTGGGTGTTTTATAGGCTCTTTTTTGTTCCTTACTTCTTTTATTTTTTTCTTTTATGATTTCATGACCCTCTTTAGTGTTATGTTTAGATCCCTTTCTCTTTATTCTATATGTATCTATTAATCACTATGTAAAGAAATTGCCATATATTAGACATATATGGCAATTTCTTTACATAGTGATTATTCCAAATTTCTGATCTCTTAGCCTTAAATCCATTTAAGAATTCCACATTTTTACTCTCCTACTCTACAATTAGTGGCTTTGACATAACATTTTATTATTTTGGGTGTTATGTATCCCCTACCTACTTACTGTGGATATAGCATCATACTCTTTTGTCATTTAATTTTCCTACAAATTTTGTCTATGATTAATTTGCTAACTTTAATCTATATTTTTGTTTACCAATGAACTTTTTCCTTTCATAATTTTCATGTTTCTAATTGTGTGATACTTAGTCACTCAGCTGTCTCCAACTCTTTGTGACCCCATGGACTGTAGCCCACCAGGCTCCTCTGTCCATGGGAATTCTTCACGCAAGAATACTAGAGTGAGTTGCCATGCCCTCTTCCAGGGGATCTTCCCAACCCATGTATCAAACCAGGGTCTCCTGCATTGCAGGTGGATTCTTTACCGGCTGAGCTACCAGGGATGCCCATTTATAATTGTAGTTTTTCCTTTATCGCTTAGAGAATTTCCAGAGAGTTCTTGGAAAACTAGGTTGGTGAGGTTCAACTCTTTTTTAGCTTTTCTGCTGCCTGTAAAATATTTGATCTCCCCATGAAATCTGAATAAATGCCTTGTGCATTCTTGATTGTAAGTTTTCCCCTTTCAGCACTTTGAATAAACCACACTACTGGCGTGCAGAGTCCCTGCTGAAAAGTCAGCTGAGAGCTTAATGCAGTTCTTTTGTACCTAATTTGTTTATTTTCCTTTGTTGCTTTCAATCAATTCAGTTCAGGCACTCAGTTTTGTCTGACTATAGGCAACCCCATGGACTGCAGCATGCCAAGCTTCCTTGTCCATCATCAACTCCCAGAGCTTGCTCACACTCATGCCCATTGAGTCGGTTATGCCATCCAACAATCTCATCCTCTGTTGTCCCCTTCTCCTCCTGCCTTCAATCTTTCCTAGCATCAGGGTCTTTCCCAGTGAGTCAGTTCTTGTCATCAGGTGGCCAAAATATTGGAGCTTCAGCTTCAGAATCAGTCTTTCTGATGAATATTCAGGACTGATTTCCTTTAGGACGGACTGGCTGGATCTCCTTGCTGTCCAAGGGTCTTAAAAGTCTTCTCCAACATCACAGTTCAAAAGCATCAATTCGGCACTCAGCTTTCTTTATGGTCCAGCTCCTACATCCATACATGACTACTGGGAAAACCATAGCTTTGACTACATGGACCCTTGCTGGCAAAGTGATGTCTCTGTTTTTTAATATGCTGTATAGATTGGTCATAGCTTTTCTTCCAAGGAGCAGGCATCTTTTAATTTCATGGCTGCAGTCACAATCTGCAGTGATTTTGGAGCCCAAGAAAATAAAGTCTGTCACTGTTTCCATTGTTTCCCCACCTATCTGCCATAAAATAACGGGACTGAATGCGATAATCTTAGTTTTGAATATTGAATTTTCAGCCAACTTTTTCACTCTCCTCTTTCCCTTTCATCAAGATACTCTTTAACTCCTCTTCACTTTCTGCCATAAGGGTAGTGTCACCTGCATATCTGAGGTTATTAATATATCCCCAGGCAATCTTGTTTCCAGCTTGTGCTTCATCCAGTCCAGGATTTCGAATGATATATTGTGCACATAAGTTAAAAACANTTAAAAAAGTCAGAAATGAATAGTTTCAAATTTTTTTATGTAAAAAACAATCTTTTTACAAAGTTATCTGTTTGGAAATATATTTAATTACTCAATATTATAGAGATTTGTGCTGTGATTCTCCTATTAAAGTTAACAGATGTTTCATTCAGCATCCTCATTTGCTAAGGATACTTTGATTGGATCTGCTGGCTCAAAAAGCCCAAGTATTAGAGTAATTTTTACTAAAGTCTTAACTTTCTATAAAGCCTTCTCTTGTTCTAGTCTCCACTAGAATTTAGTAGCCTTACAAGTAGCCACTGTTTCAATGAAATAACACTGTTTGATGTGGTACATATTGCTTCCAAAATCGAAAAAAGCATATCAAGCACTAGGCCATGTTTTTCAAGGTAGATTGTGTGAAGTACGTCAACTTGATTTTCACTTCAGATGGATATCTCAAAATATTCCATACATTTATCCCAATTCTTCCCCCACACTAGAAATTAACATTGGGTTGTAGGGCTGCTAAGCTTTTCTGGGATATCTTTCACTGTCTAGTTTGTACATGTCTTATTAATATGTGTAAATTACTTGTACTTCCTGCTTATAAGATCCAACTGGCATAATGTAATCAATGAAAAGGACTCCAATAAAATTTGTGGAATACCAAAGAATCAAGATCTCTAGCGGTTCTATGATGGTACAAAGCTGGATAATAGGTATATTTCTGAACCATGTCTATGAAGGTTTACTCTTAACTCTGTACAGTAAAAAGCAAGCTGCTTCCAGTGGTACCTACAAATAGGTATGGGGAAAAAAGGTATTATCCAGGTCAACATATATGTGCCTAACGGCAGGGGTCATATTAATTTATTTCCAATATGTGTACTACATCTGTGACCGAAGCTGTAATTGAAGTCTTCACCTGATTGAGTTTATGATTTATATGCCCAGGCTAAGTGACTACTTTTATGAATTATATGGATATGTGAAAGATGTAATCACTCCTGCTTCTCCTGCATTTTCTGCAAGAAATTTCTTCTGCTATAAAACAGAAAACAATCTTGATACGAGAAGTTCCAGAAGTTTCCACTTACCATTCCTATCAAAGTAGCATTCCTCAATGGGGTCAGGGGGCTTCCCCAGTGGCTCAGTGCTAAAGAATACACCTGCAATGCAGGAGACAATGCAAGAGATGTGAGTTTGATTCTTAGGTGAGGCAAATCCCCTGGAGGAGGGAATGGTACCCCATTACAGTATTTTTGCCTGGATAATACTATGGACAGAGGAGTCTGGTGGGCTACAGTCCAAAGGGTTGCACAGAGTCAGACAAAACTGAAAAGACTTAGCACCCACACTCTTATAACTAGATTGCCAGCAAAAGAGAAAAAAAAAAAAGACAAAAAAGGGAGGAAGGAAGGAAGAAAGGAAACAAGGAAGGATGGATCTTATGGCATTTGTTGACATTTGTGGTATAATTACTATCACTATGGCTGACTTCAAGTTACCAATGTGATATTACTGAATACAAAGCTGAGGACAGATTCAATATGCAGTATTTCTACCATATATCCATCATAGACTTGAATAACCTCAAGGGCTTTTCAAATTTTTATAAAAATTACTTAAGAATAAGGAAATAACTAAGAATAAAGGAACATTACGTTGTTCAAAACAACATGACTCAAATCTGTTGCAATCAGTTGTAATATTTTATGAACTATATAATAAGATTAGAAAAATAAGGTTTGAACATTCATATAGAGATCTTTTAATGAGAGAAGCTGTTGAGAGAAGCTATCAGAATAAACATTTTATCAAGTAATTTTGCAAAATAAACTAAAAAGTCATTGTTTGTATAAACCTTCCTAAAGCTGAAATAAATCCCGGTCAAACTTTGACTTCTGAAGCTTCAAAATGACAATGCTTAGAATTATTTAAACTTTAATACAAATATTGCATTCTGATTGTGATATTTTGAAAGGAATACATGTAAAATACAGGTCAGAATTGCTATATGTTGGAATAGCCTGTGTGATAGAATCTTGTCATATTGTCTGTTACTACTATCTACCTTTGAAATCCTGTCCATTATTTAAAACATTTCTCTGAATTTATCTGTGCGATTGTATTTTATTTATTTATTATTATTATTATTTTTACTTTATAATATGGGTTTTTCCACACATCAGCATGAATCCTCCACGGGTGTACACATGTTCCCAATCCCAAATCACCCTCCCACTGCCCCCCTGCCACACCATCCCTCCAGGTCATCCCAGTGCACCAGCCCCAAGCATCCTGCACCCTGCATTGAACCTAGACTGGTGATTCGTTTCTTATATGATAGTATACATGTTTCAATTTCATTCTNCCACTGCCCCCCTGCCACACCATCCCTCCAGGTCATCCCAGTGCACCAGCCCCAAGCATCCTGCACCCTGCATTGAACCTAGACTGGTGATTCGTTTCTTATATGATAGTATACATGTTTCAATTTCATTCTCCCAAATCATCCCTCTCTCTCCCTCTCCCACAGAGTCCAAAAGACTGTTCTATACATCTGTGTCTCTTTTGCTGTCTCACATACAGGGTTATCGCTACCATCTTTCTAAATTCCATATATATGCGTTAGTATACTGTACTGGTGTTTTTCTTTCTGGCTTACTTCACTCTGTATAATCGGCTCCAGTTTCATCCACCTCGTTAGAACTGATTCAAATGTATTCTTTTTAATGGCTGAGTAATACTCCATTGTGTATATGTACCACCACTTTCTTATCCATTCATCTGCTGTTGGACATCTAGGTTGCTTCCATGTCCTGGCTGTTATAAACAGTGCTGTGATGAACAGCTGCTGTCTGGACCTGGGCTTTTGTTTGCTGAAAGATTTCTGATTACAGTTTCAATTTCTGTGCTTGTGATGGGTCTGTTAAGATTTTCTATTTCTTCCTGGTTCAGTTTTGGAAAGTTGTACTTTTCTAAGAATTTGTCCATTTCTTCCACATTGCCCATTTTATTGGCATATAATTGCTGATAGTAGTCTCTTATGATCCCATGTATTTCTGTATTGTCTGTTGTGATCTCTCCATTTTCATTTCTAATTTTATTGATTTGATATTTCTCCCTTTGTTCCTTGAGGAGTCTGGCTAACAGTTTGTCAATTTTACTTATCCTCTCAAAGAAACAGCTTTTTGCTTTGTTGATTTTTGCTATGGTCTCTTTTGTTTCTTTTGCATTTATTTATGCCCTAATTTTTAAGATTTCTTTCCTTCTACTGACCCTGAGATTCTCCATTTCTTCCTTTTCTAGTTCCTTTAGGTGTAGAGTTAGGTTATTTATTTGACTTTTTTCTTGTTTCTTGAAGTATACCTGTATTGCTATGAACTTTCCCGTTAGCACTGCTTTTACAGTGTCCCATAGGTTTTGGGTTGTTGTGCTTTCATTTTCATTCATTTCTATGCATATTTTGATTTCTTTTTAAATTTCTTCTGTGATTTGTTGGTTATTCAGCAGCATGTTGTTCAGCCTCCATATGTTGGAATTTTTAGTTTTTCTTCTGTAATTGATATCTAATCTTACTGCATTATGATCAGAAAAGATGCTTGGAATGATTTCAATTTTTTTGAATTTACCAAAGCTTGTTTATGGCCCAGGAGGTGATCTATCCTGCAGAAGGATCCGTGTGCACTTGAGAAAAAGGTGAAATTCATTGTTTGTGGGTGAAATCTCCTATAGATATAAATTAGGTCTAACTGGTCTAGTGTATCATTTAAAGTTTGTGTTTCTTTGTAAATTTTCTGTTTAGTTGATCTATCCATAGGTGTGAGTGGGGTATTAAAGTCTCCCACTATTATTGTGTTATTGTTAATTTCCCCTTTCATACTTATTACCATTTGTCTTACATATTGTGGAGCTCTCATGTTGGGTACATATATATTTATAGTTGTTATACCTTCTTCTTGGATTGATCCTTTGATCATTATGTACTGTCCTTCTTTGTCTCTTTTCACAGCCTTTGTTTTAAAGTCTATTTTATCTGACATGAGTATTGTTACCCCTGCTTTCTTTTGGTCTCTATTTGCATGGACTATCTTTTTCCAGCCCTTCACTTTCAGTCTGTATGTGTCCCTTGTTTTGAGGTGGGTCTCTTGTAGACAACATATATAGGGGTCTTGTTTTTATATCCATTCAGCCAGTCTTTGTCTTTTGGTTGGGGCATTCAACCCATTTACATTTAAGGTAATTATTAATAAGTATAATCCTGTTGCCATTTACAGTATTGTTTTGAGTTCGGGTTTATACACCCTTTTTGTGTTTCCTGTCTAGAGAATATCCTTTAGCGTTTGTTGGAGAGCTGGTTTGGTGATGCTGAATTCTCTCAGCTTTCTCTTGTCTGTAAAGCTTTTGATTTCTCCTTCATATTTGAATGAGTTCCTTGCTGGGTACAGTAATCTGGTATAGGTTTTTTTTTTTTTTTTTTCATCACTTTAAGTATGTCTTGCCATTCCCTCCTGGCCTGAAGAGTTTCTATTGAAAGGTCAGCTGTTATCCTTATGGGGATCCCCTTGTGTGTTATTTGTTGTTTTTCCNGTATAGGTTTTTTTTTTTTTTTTTCATCACTTTAAGTATGTCTTGCCATTCCCTCCTGGCCTGAAGAGTTTCTATTGAAAGGTCAGCTGTTATCCTTATGGGGATCCCCTTGTGTGTTATTTGTTGTTTTTCCCTTGCTGCTTTTTAATATTTGTTCTTTGTGTTTGATCTTTGTTAATTTGATTAATATGTGTCTTGAGGTGTTTCACCTTGGGTTTATCCTGTTTGGGACTCTCTAGGTTTCTTGGACTTGGGTGATTATTTCCTTCCCCATTTTAGGAAAGCTTGCAACTATTATCTCTTCAAGTATTTTCTCATGATCTTTCAAATTTGTCTTCTTCTTCTGGGACTCCTATAATTTGAATATTGGAGAATTTCATATTGTCTTGGAGGTCTCTGAGAGTGTCCTCATTTCTTTTAATTGGTTTTTCTTTTTTCCCTTCTGATTCATTTATTTCTACCATTCTGTCTTCTACTTCACTAATCGTATCTTCTGCCTCTGTTATTCTACTATTTGTTGCCTCCAGAGTGTTTTTTAATCTCATTTATTGCATTATTCATTATATATTGACTTTTTTATTTCGTCTAGGTCCTGTTAAACTTTTCTTGCATCTTCTCAATCATTGTCTCCAGGGTATTTATCTGTAATTCCATTTTTATTTCAAGATTTTGGATCATTTTCACTATCATTATTCAGAATTTTTTATCAGGTAGATTCCCTATCTCTCCTCTTTGGGTTGGTTTTGTGAGCATTTATCCTGTTCCTTTACCTGCTGGATATTCCTCTGTCTCTTCATCTTGTTTATATTGCTGTGTTTGGGATGGCCTTTCTGTATTCTGGCAGTTTGTGGAGTTCTCTTTATTATGGTGTTTCCTCGCTGTGGGTGGGGTTGTATCAGTGGCTTGTCAAGGTTTCTTGGTTAGGGAAGCTTGTGTTGATGTTCTGGTGGGTGGAACTGGTTTTCTTCTCTCTGGAGTGCAATGAAGTGTCTAGTAATGAGCTATGAAATGTCAATGGTTTTGGGGTGACTTTGGGGAGCCTGCATATTGAAGCTTAAGGCTGTGTTCCTGTGTTACTGGAGAATTTACGTGGTATGTCTTGCTCTGGAACTTGTTGGCCCTTGGGTGGTGCTTGGTTTCAGTGTAGGTGTGGAGGTGTTTGATGAGCTCCTATCAATTAATGTTCCTAGAGTCAGGAGTTCTCTGATGTTCTCAGGATTTAGACTTAAGCCTCCTGCTTCCAGTTTTCAGTCTTATTTTTACAGTAGTCTCAAGACTTCTTCTATACAGCACCATTGATAAAACATCTAGGTTAAAGATGAAAAGTTTCTCCACAATGAGGGACATCCAGAGGGGTTCACAGAGGTACATGGAGAAGAGAAGAGGGAAGAGGGATTTAGAGGTGACCCGAATGAGATGAGGTGGAATCAAAAGAGGAGAGAGCAAGCTAGCTAGTAATCATTTCCTTATGTGCGCTCCACAGTTTGGACTGCTCAGAGATGTTCACAGAGTTATACAGAGAAGAGAAGAGGGAGGAAGGAGACAGAAGTGGCCAGGAGGATAAAAGGGAGAAATGAAAAGGAGAGAGACAGATCCAGCCATTAATCAGTTCCCTAAGTGTTTTCCACCATCTGGAACACACAGAGATTCACAGAGTTGGGTAGAGAAGAGATGGGGAGGGAGGAGACAGAGGCGACCTTGTGGAGAAAAAAGAGAGTCCAAAGGAAGAGAGAGCAGTCAAGCAAGTAATCTTGCTCTCAAGTAAAAATGGGTACTGAAGACTGGGTTTTTAAAGGTACAAAATTGATAACAACTACCAAAAAACAAAGATTAAAAATCTAGAGTAGAGGTTGGATTTTCAAAAATACAATATTAAAGAAAAGACAAAGAAAAAAAGTCATAAAAATTATTAATATGTGAAGTTTGCTTTAAAAATAGGGTCTTTTTTTGAAAAGTATTAGTAGATTACACAAATGAGAATTGGAATAATGGAGGACTTAAAATTTTTTAAAAGTTTTAAAAAAAGAATGATCATAAAAATAGTAAAGATGTATCTAGGGCTTTCTCTGGTGTTGTGGGCAGTGTGGGGTCAGTTCATTTTCAAATAGTTCCTTGATCCGGCTTATTTTTCTCAAGATCTATAGGCCCCTTCCTATGTAGTTGGTACTAACGACAGGTTTTTAATTTATTGCACCTGTCACTTCCAAGGTGGTTCCCTCTGTTTTAGCTTCTGTTTGCTGGTCTCTTCAGTGTCTGATTTCCGCCCTGACACAAGGGGGGCAGTGGTGGACACTTTTTTTAGGCTCACTTGTTCAGTCGTGCTGTGGGGAGGGAGGGACGCTGCAAACAACACTGGCGTGTGCTCGCAGTGTCTCAGCCACACTGGGCCTGCCCCGCTAGCTGCACACACAGCACAGGCTCTAGGTTGCTCTGCTGGGAACCATCCGAGGCCGGCCCTGGGCTGCATGCACCACCCAGGTCTAAGCCGCTCAGGTTCAGGCACTCAGGTAGTTCTCAGAGGTGCAGATTCAGTTAGGCCTGCATTTTGTGCCCTTCCCAGGTCTGAGTAGCTCAGGTGTTTGGTGAGCACGGTCGCTGCAACTTATCACCTCTCCCATCCCTGCTGCTCAGTTTTCTGGGAAAACAACTGGCACCCCTTCTCAGGCAGATGATGACTGTCCAGAACCCCACGAAGTCTTAGTTAGCAAAGGAGCCTGCTTGCCATTTGGTAGATAATGTCTCTCTGGGGCTGCTATTGCCCTTTTCCGGCCCTTCCGACTCTGGCTGCCTGTCACCGGAGGGGGGTGATCAGCAGCCAGCTACTTCTGTTCCGTCCTTTGTTCTGTGCACGGTCTTGTTGGTGTCTCATGTTAGAGCTTTTCTCATGGTAGCTATCCCACAGTCTGGTTTGCTAGCCCGTTAGTTTGCTCTGATTAGACTCGGGGCATTCGGGCCGATTCTTACTATAAGAATGCAGCCTGCACCTCCCTGCCCAGCCCCCACTTGCTAATGGCGGGTGCAGGCGTCTGCGCTGCTTCTCCGCTGGGGGAGTTACCACTGGGCTTGTAATCTGTGGGTTTTAATTATTTATTTATTTTTCCTCCCTGTCATGTTGCCCTCTGTGCTTCCAAGGCTCGCCACAGACTCGGCAATGAGAGTGTTTCCTGGTGTTTGGAAACTTCTCTCTTTTTAAGACTCCCTCCCTGGGACTGAACTCTGTCCCTACCTCTTTTGTCTCTTTTTTTGTCTTTTATATTTTTTCCTACCTCTTTTCAAAGACAACGAGCTGCTTTTCTGGGTGCCTGATGTCCTCTGCCAGCATTCAGAAGTTGTTTTGTAGCATTTACTCAGCGTTTAAGTGTTTTGTTTTGTTTTTCACGAATTTGTGGGGGAGAAAGTGGTCTCCCCATCCTATTCCTCTGCCATCTTAGGACCGCCTCCCTTGTGATTCTAAACGTTATGGTTTTAAACATAGATTATATATTGCTGTAACGTTGTCTCATAATGGATTGTTCGTTTCTTTCCCTACTAAAACAAGTAAACTAAACAGATAGTAATTTTCACGTGGGATCTGAGTGTAAAACATCTTTTTAAATTTCCTGAAGTTAGATCTTTTTCTCCCGTATTTTTAAGCAGACACCTCCTAATATTTGGTTATTACTTCTTTTATGTTCTTGTAAAATAAAGCAGTCTTGTTTGCCTCTTGGACTAAGCCATTTCAGTAACACCACTGCATTCAAAATGTTATGAAATAGGGAAGCAGCCAGTCAATGTGAACACTTTAGTGAAGTAGTCCAATAACCCAAACGATGTGGCAAGCATTTAGTACTAAAAAGAATTAGCACATTAGCAACTTGCTTAAGCAGTGCCACTTGGGCAGTCCGTTTTGACAGTCATAGGTTATTTTCAGCATCCTCCAATTCAGTTTACAAGGATCCACTATTTCAGGGCTCTGCCTATTGTTTCCACATTACTTCTAGCTGTTCTTAATTGGTTAACATCATATCAAATTGCTGCCTTACTGTTTCTGAGACATAATTTAGTTACAAATCTCCTATGTTAAGTAGCGTCTCCTAGTTTGTTCTCCCCCACTCTGCCCCCAGGAATTATAAGTTTCCGGCTTCTGACAACATCCATCTTCTAAATCAGAATATTGCTATGCTTATTTGCTTAAAATTTTACAACTTCTAATCTGATCTGTGCAGCCCCTTTCCAGATAATATTTTAAACAAAAAATATATATATAGTTTTGTATTGAACTGGGCTTCCCTGGTAGCTCAGAAGGTAAAGAATCTGTTTGCAATGCTGGAGACCTGGGCTCAATCCCTGGGTTGGGAAGATCCCCTGGAAAAGGAAATGGCAACCCACTCCAACTTGCCCAGAGAATTCCATGGACAGAGGAACCTGGCAGGCTACAGCCCATTAAGTCACAAAGAGTCAGACACAACTGAGTGACTAATAGACATTGAACTATTTGTTTTA
>SJYW01042153.1:368338-393796 GCA_006410735.1 Raphicerus campestris | reverse complement strand
AATATTTGTTTTATATATATATATATATATATATATATATATATATATTTATATATTTATATAACTTTTAGGTATCTAACACTATTCTTTTTAAAATAATATTTGAAAGCCAGAGATGATGGCAGCAATAGCACTGACTTTGAATCTTTCCAGTCCCTTCTTAAAAAGAGATAAGACAGCTAGGACAGAAAATAACAGTCTGCCATCAAAGTTGCTAATGACATAATTCTGTGAGCCTCAGAGTATGAGCAAGCAAGACCAATCCAAATGCAGCATGAGAAGCTACATGAAAGAGAAACTGTGTGAACAATGGAAGAAACACAAATGGGTCTTGTGACAGATTTAAGATCTAGGAAACAGAAATTCTTAAAAGCGCTCATTCCTACAGTGAAGGCTTCTCCACTCTGAGTGAGTCATTTAACAAACTGAGACATGGTTCCAAAGTCTCAAAGTTTTAAATACCAAGAGTGTACTGGATATCCTAGGCTCCCCAAAATACTCAAAAGAGGGAAAGAGCACTGTGAAGAGATACTGCTGAGAACAGAACTTACATTTATTTAATAAGGAAAGAGGACTTCCTGGTGGTTCAGACTATAAAGAATCTGACTGCAGTGCAGGAGACCCAAGTCCCATCCAATAGGTCAGGAAGATCCCTGGAGAAGGGAATGTCTCCTGATCCCAGTTTTCTTCCCTGGAGGATCCCATGGACAGAGAAGCCCAGCAGGCTACAGTTCATGAAGGGTCCTAAAGAGTTGTACACAACTGAATGACTAACACTGGAGGAAAGAAGAATGAAATTTCAGCTATAAGTGGGAGAAGAACCTTGACAAAAATATATCTCAAGAAGTTTTGAAGAGGGCACTAATGTCAGCAATATAGCAGAATAAATTCTAGTCCTTCTTCACTCAAAAGAAACAATGATTTGATGATTACATATGGGCCAGAATACCTTTAGGAAAACCCCAGAATCCAGTTAAGAAGTTTTAGTACCCCAGAAGAGCACAGTACTTAGGGGAAAAAAATCACACTGAAGCAAGAAGAGACATTTACCTTTACTTGTGGTTTTTTGTTTTTTTTTTTTCTCCTCCAAATAGACAAGAAAGAACCGATCTGTCAATTACTTCCCTTGTCAGTTCAGTTTAGTTGCTCAGTTGTGTCTGATTCTTTGTGACTCCAAGAGCTGCAGCATGCCAGGCTTTCCTGTCTATCACCAGCTCCCAAAGCTTACTCAACCTCATGTCCATAATGTTGGTCATGCCATCCAACCATCTTGTCCACATCTATGTGGGCCCTTTCTCCTCCTACTTTAAATCTTTCCTAGCATCAGGGTCTTTTCCAATGAGTCATTTCTATACATCAGGTGGCCAAAGTATTGGAGTTTCAGCTTCAACATCAGTCCTTCCAATGAATATTCAGGACTGATTTCCTTTAGGATGGACTGGTGGATCTCCTTGCAGTCCAAGGACTCTCAAGAGTCCTCCAATAGCACAGTTCAAAAGCATCAATTCTTCAGTACTCAGCTTTCTTTCTAGTCCAACTCTTACAGCCATACAGGACTACTGGAAAAACCATAGCTTTGACTAGATGGACCTTTATTGGCAAAATAGTGTCTCTGCTCTTTAATATGGTGTCTAGGTTGGTCATAGCTTTTTCTTTCAAGGAGCAAGCACCTTTTAATTTCGTACTGCAGTCACCATCTGTCTGTCACTGTTTCCATTGTTTTCTCATCTATTTGCTAAGAGGTGATAGGACCGGATGTCATAATCTTAGTCTTCTGAATGGTGAGTTTTAAGGCAACTTTTTCACTATGCTTTTTCACTTTCATCAAGAGGCTCTTCAGTTCGCTTTTTGCCATAAGGGTGGTGTCTTCTGCATATTTGAAGTTATTGATATTTCTCCCGGAAATCTTGATTCCAGCTTGTGCTTCATCTATGATGTACTCTGAATATAAGCTAAATAAGCAAGGTGACAATATACATCCTTGACGTACTCCTTCCCCAATTTGGAACCAGTCTGTTGTCCCATGTCTCGTTCTGACTGTTGCTTCTTGACCTGCATACAGATTTCTCAGGAGGCAGGAACCGTGATCTGGTATTCTCATATCTTAAAGAATTTTCCACAGATTTTGTGATCCACACAGTCAAAGGCTTTGGCATAATCAATAAAGCAGAAGTAGATGTTTTTCTGGAACTTTTGCTTTTTCAATAATCCAACTTCCCTGGTGGCTCAGATGGTAAAGCATCTGTCTACAATGTGGGAGATCCAGGTTCGATCCCTGGGTTGAGAAGATCCTCTGGAGAAGGAAATGGCAATCCACTCCAGTACTGCTAACTGCTAAGTCACTTCAGTCGTGTCCGACTTTGTGCGACCCCATAGCCAGCAGCCCACCAGACTCCCCCGTCCCTGTGATTCTCCAGGCAAGAACACTGGAGTGGGTTGCCATTTCCTTCTCTAATACATGAAAGTGAAAAGTGAAGGTGATGTCGCTCAGTCGTATCCAACTCTTAGCGACCCCATGGACTGCAACCTACCAGGCTCCTCCACCCATGGGATTTTCCAGGCAAGAGTACTGGAGTGGGGTGCCATTGCCTTCTCCAGTACTATTGCCTGGAAAATCCCATGGACTGAGGATCTTGGTAGGTTACAGTCCATGGGGTCGCAAAGAGTCGGACATGACTGAGCAACTTCACTTTCACTTTCCTCTGCTTTTTCTAAATCCAGTTTGAACATCTGGAAGTTCACAGTTCATGTAGTGTTAAAGCCTGGCTTGAAGAATTTTGAGCATTACTTGCTAGTGTGTGAGATGAGTGTAATTGTGTGGTAGTTTGAGCATTCTTCAGCATTGCCAAAGATTGAATCAAGTAGATTCAAAGGATTAGATAGAAAGAGTGCCTGAAGAACTATGGATGGAGAGTCGTGACATTGTACAGGAGGCAGTGATAAAGACCATCCCCAAGAAAAAGAAATGCAAAAAAGGCAAAATGGTTGTCTGATGAAGCCTTACATATAGCTGAGAAAAAAAGAGAAGCTAAAGGCAAAGGAAAAAAGGAAAGATATAATCATTTGAGTTCAGAGTTCCAAAGAATAGCAAGGAGAGATAAGAAAGCCCTCTTCAATGATCAATGAAAAGAAATAGAGGAAAACAATAGAATGAGAAAGACTAGAGATCTCTTCAAGAAAATTAGAGATACCAAGGGGACGTTTCATGCAAAGATGGGCTCAATAAAGGACAGAAATGGTATGGACCTAACAGAAACAGAAGATACTAAGAAGAGGTGCCAAGAATACACAGAATAGCCATACAAAAATGATCTTCATGACCCAGATAACCAGGATGGTGTGACCACTCACCTAGGCCCAGACATCCTAGAGTGTGAAGTCAAGTAGGCCTTAGGAAACATCACTGCGAACAAAGCTAGTGGAGGTGATGGAATTTCAGCTGAGCTATTTCAAGTCCTAAAAGATGTTGCTGTGAAAGTGCTGTATTCAGTATGCCAGCATATTTGGAAAACTCAGCAGTGGCCACAGGACTGGAAAAGGTCAGTTTTCATTCCAATCCCAAAGAAAGACAATGCCAAAGAATGCTCAAACTACCACACAGTTTCACTCATTTCCCCTATAGGGAAAAGAAAGAATGATGTGTGCGTCCAACATACCCAGACTTTTGCATTGCTGCCTGAGAAATCTTCTGTCTCACTTCACTCAGTGTGCTGAGGAATTTGTATATCTGGTATGCCTCTGGGCAGCTAAGAACAGAGAAGAGATTCATGTAGCTCTTGGCAGCTATTGTCACCCCCCAGCAATCAGCTCCACCCCAAGCAACTAGCTCAGACCTCAACAGCTGGCAAGGAACTCAGTAGACAGAGCCAATCTCAGCAGTCTGTGTGAATCTCAGAAGATGACGCAATACTCATTGGAAAGTACGAAGCTCAGAAAAAGTGCAGTTCTCAGATCTGTGGGGCTGGAATGAGGTGAATAACCAAGAGACTGCTTCAGGAGAGAGGGAAAGAAGTAAGATTCATGCCCAGTATCCTAGCATCTCAGTGTACTACTGTGAGGGAAAAAGGAGGATGACTTTCAGTTTCTAGGATGGCTCAGCAAAACTTGGAGAAGATGTAAGATTCTGAGACTTTGCTTCCAGGAAGGAGGAGAGAAATGGAACATGGACATCTATAAGAAGATTTGAGACTTCCAGAATCTCTACCGTGCTGATGGGTTAATGTTTTTCTTTAATGAAGCCAGTTGTTAAAACTAGACGAGATAGCTTCTTCTTCAAATGTGAAAACATAAACAGAAAACTACAAGGAACACAAAGGAAAGGAAAACATGGCATTAATAAATGAAAAATATAAAAAATACCTATAACCAAAACAAAAGAAATGGAGATCTATGAAGTATATAATGAAGAATTCAAAATAATTGTCTTCAGAAAACTCAGTGAGCTGCAAACAAACTCAGGCATAAAACTAAGCAAAATGAGGAAAAGAGTACATGAATAAAACAAGAATACAAACAGAAAGGTGAAAATCATACAAAAAAGAACCAAACCCCCCCCCCAAAATTATGCAGCTGAAGAATAGAATAGCTAAACTAAAAAGTTCAATAGAGAGATTCATAGAAGGCTTAGTAAAGCAAAAGAAAGCTTTCAGAAAACTGGAAGGTAGATCATTTGAAATTTTCCAGTCAGAAGAACAACAACAACAACAACAAAAAATGAGTGGAAAAGATCTGAATGCCTTATGGAAATCCATCATGTGAACTAATATTATATATGCATTATGAGCGTCCCATAAGGAACTCACTTCAGTATTCTTGCCTGGAAAGTTCCATGGACAGAATTCTGAAAGCTTATTTAAAGCTCTTGTAACCCGAAACTTTCCAAGTCTGGAGAAAGAAATGGACATGCAGATTCATGAAGCCCAAAGAAGTTCAAATATAAGAAATCCAAAGCAGTCTACACCAAGACACATATAAAACGCCAAAACTCAGAGTCAACAAGAGAATTCTGAAAATAGCAAGTAAAGAAAATAGACTCATCTTGTATGATGGCGCTCCCATAAAACTACAAGCACATTTCTTAGCATAAGTTTTTTAGTCCACAAGGGATTGAGATAATAATTTCAAAGTGTTGACAAAAAGAAAAAAGAAAAAAATTATGCACATATATGTATATCAGCTATCATCTTATCTGAAAGAATCATAATTCAGAGAATTAACAAGTGTTTTCTCAATGAATATGTCAATCAGCAAACTTCCTTTTGGTAACATATGACACATGACACAGTGAGTGTCATATATGTGCATGAAAGTAGTATTTTCTTAACTAATAGAATACATTTTTAGAAATAAGCTTTCTTTTTGAAAAAATAAAGATATTCAGATATGTGAATGGGTTTACATATTACAGATTTACTCTTTAGTGGTATGATGCGCCAGAGATGAAACATATCAGCTTATAAGAAAGGATTAATTTTTTTGGAAATTTTATGTCTGTTGTTAAATAACCATAAGAGTAAAAATTATAGTTAGTAAAAATTAGCTAACATCAACTTTCAATTAAATATATTTTATTACAAACAAAGGTAATAAATATACAAACATCATCACTCACTTTATTGTTATCCATGCTTTTGAGGTTATTTACATCTATTATAACTGTTTGGTAAATATACTATACAGTGATATAGTATTCCACAATTTTTTCCCAGCTTATTGTTTAATTACACCATATTGATAGCTTGAAATCAGCCATGGTGGATATATTTACACCATGGGAACAAGCAAAAGCTAAAAAATTAAAACTTCTTTGGGGAGAACTATTTGGAATAGCGGTATCCTGCCCTACAGGTGGATTCTTTACCAGATTCATATATTTACAGGATCAGGATTTAATGATTTCTATTTATTGTGGCTCAGCTTGTAGGGAATCCGCCTGCAATGCAGGAGACCTGGGTCCAATCCCT
The DNA here is from genome assembly GCA_006410735.1 of Raphicerus campestris. Classification (NCBI taxonomy): domain Eukaryota; kingdom Metazoa; phylum Chordata; class Mammalia; order Artiodactyla; family Bovidae; genus Raphicerus; species Raphicerus campestris. The sequence continues at coordinate 387,833 of SJYW01042153.1, read as the reverse complement.
GGGTTGGAAAGAACCCCTGGAGAAGGGAAAGGCTACCCACTCCAATATTCTGGCCTGGAGAATTCTATGGACTGTATAGTCCATAGAGGCACAAAGAGTCAAATACAACTGAGTGACTTTCACTAATGAGCTCAGTTGAATTTTTAAAACTAAGAAAATAGCACTGTAAATTCTTTAAATTCTCTGGCTGATACTCTAATGTTAATAATAATGCACACAAATTAAACGTACAAGCTTATACACAAAGCAGCTAAGTCACTTGTTTGAAATTGTCAAACTGACCTGACAGATCTTCATTACTTTACTATTTACAGCTTCTTTTCAAAGTAGTAGAATGAAGGAATTTCATTAGATTCACAGAAAGGAAAAGCAGGTGTATTTCTCAACACTTCTCATCTTGGTCAAGCTGCTACTGTTCAGTTCAGTTCAGCTCAGTTGTGTCCGACTCTTTGCGACCCCATGGACTGCAGCATGCCAGGCTTCCCTGTCCATCACAAACTCCTGGAGCTTGCTCAAACTCATGTCCATAGTATCCGTGATGCCATCCAACCATCTCATCCTCTGTTATCCCCTTCTCCTCCTGCCTTCAATCTTTCCCAGCATCAGGGTCCTTTCAAATGAGTCAGTTCTTTATATCAGCTGGCCAAAGCATTGGAGTTTCAGCTTCAACATCAGTCCTTCCAATTAACACTCAGGACTGACCTCCTTTAGGATGGACTCATTGGATCTCCTTGCAGTCTAAGGGACTCTCAAGAGTCTTCTCTAACATCACAGTTCAAAAGCATCAATTCTAGCGCTCGGCTGTCTTTATAGTCCAACACTCACATCCATACATGACTACTGGAAAAACCATAGCTTTGACTAGATGGACCTTTGTCAGCAAAATAATATCCCTGCTTTTTCTTATGCTGTCGAAGTTCATCACAGCTTTTTTTTTTTTTTCAAGGAGCAAGTGTGTTTTAATTTTGTGGCTGCAGTCACAATCTGAAGTTATTTTGGAGTCCAAAAAAATAAAATCTCTCACTGTTTCCATTGTTTCCCCATCTATTTTTCATAAAGTGATGGGACCAGATGCCATGATCTTAGTTTTTTGAATGTTGAGTTTTTAAGCCAAACTTTCTGACTCTCCTCTTTCACCTTCATCAAGAAGCTCTTTAGTTCTTCTTCACTCTCTGCCATAAAGGTGATGTCATATGCATATCTGAGGTTATTATATTTTTCCCCGCAATCTTGATTCCAGTGTGTGCTTCATCCAGCCTGGCATTTCATACAATGTACTCTGCATATAAGTTAAATAAGCAGGGTTACAATATACAGCTTTGATATACTCCTTTCCCAATTTGGAACCAGTCTGTTGTTCCATGTGTGGTTCTGTTACTTCTTTACCTGCATATATATTTCTCAGGAGGCAGGAAAGGTGGTCTAGTATTCCCATATCTTAAAGAATTTTCCATGGTTTGTTGTGACCACACAGTCAAAGGTTTTGGCATAGTCAATAAAGCAGAAGTAGATGTTTTTCTGGAACTCTCTTGCTTTTGTGATGATCCAACAGATGTTGACAATTTGATCTTAGGTTCTTCTGCCTTTTATAAATCCAACTTGAACATCTAGAAGTTCATGCTTCATGTACTTTTAAAGCCTGGCTTAGAGAATTTTGAGCATAACTTTGCTAGTGTGTGAGATGAGTGCAATTGTGTGGTAGTTTGAACATTTTTAGCATTACTTCTATTTGGGCTTGGAATGAAAACTGACCTTTTCCAGTCTTGTGGCCACTGACGAGTTTTCCAAATTTGCTAGCATATTTAGTGCAGCACTTTCACAGCATCATCTCTCAGGATTTGAAACAGCTTAACTGGAATTCTATTACCTCCATTAGCTTTGTTTGTAGTGATGCTTCCTAAGATCCACTTGACTTCACATTCCAGGATGTCTGGGTCTAGGTAAGTGATCACACCACCATAGCTGTGTGGGTTGTGAAGATCTTTTCTGTATAGTTCTGTGTATTCTTGCCACCTCTTAATATCTTCTGCTTCTGTTAGGTCCATACCATTTCTGTCTTTTATTGTTCCAAGTTTTGCATGAAATATTCCTTTGTATCTCTCATTTTCTTGAGGAGCTCTCTAGTCCTTCCCATTCAATTGTTTCCCTCTATTTCTCTTCATTGATCACTGAGGAAGGCTTTCTTATCTCTTCTTGCTATTCTTTGGAATCTGCATTCAAATGCGTATATCTTTCCTTTTCTCCTTTGTGTTTTGTTTCTCTTCTTTTCTCAGCTATTTGTAAGGCCTCCTCAGAAAACCATTTTGCCTTTTTGCTTTAATGGAGATGAAAGAGTTCAGCATTACCATGTATGTCCAGTTTGATTATCAGTCCATCAGTCTATGAAACAATGTGCATTCTTGAACTCTTAAGTTGCAAGGGAGATCTAGTCAGGTGGGAGAAAGCATCACCTTTTTTGGTGACATCAATACAAAACTAACAGAGCTCATATCATTTTTACAATCACCACACTACAGAGAGAGAAGTCATTCCCCAGAGAAATGACAGCTCCCTCAAAAAATGTAAACAAATTAGGACACTGAATCTGCCTCGGTTAGATTAACATTGTGTAGTTCAGTTGAGTAGCAAACTGTAGAAATTCTCCCTGTGAAAATAGAGTTGAGAAATCCATATTGACTTACCTTTCCTGGAAAAAGTCTGCCTGTTGATAACATCTAGACCTGGCTACAAATCTTGGCTCCACTTCTAAATGGTGTGAAATTGATGGCAATGGACATAAACTCTAAACACTTCTGTTTAAACAAACTGCCAGATATTTCTACAGTAAAGATGGGTTTATTCAGAGAATAAATGGAGAATTGCAATTCAAGGTCTACAATCATGACAAGTCCCTGCAGAGTAAGGGAAGAAAACTGCTTACGTAGGGGAAAAGGAAGTTGAGAGGTCCATAATAAATACTCCATAGCTTTTCATTGACTGAGTCCTTCCTTGAAAAGAAGACTCTTTCTTCTTCTTCTTGGACTCTGCTATCATTGCAGAGTATGGGACGTGTTCCCCCTTTCTGGTCTCCCAACTCTATTTAATTACACTTTCTGTTTACTAACTTTTTATAATATAAAATTTGGATAATAAAACACATTTCATGAAACTGTGTGAAGATGAAGGAATCTCTAACATGTAAAGTGGGCTTCCCAGGTAGCACAGTGGTAAAGAACCCTCCTGCTAATTAATGCAGGAGATCTAAGAGACCCAAGTTTCATCCCTGAGTGTGGAAGATCCCCTGGAGTAGGAAATGTCAACCCACTCCAATATTTTTGCCTGTAAAATTCTATGAACAGAGAGGAGCCTGGCTGTCTACATCCATGGGATGGCAAACAACTGAACACAATTGAGCACACATACACACACACACACACACAAACATACAATGTGTAAAGTGCCTGGCAGTGATTGGCATATAGTAGACACTCAGACAGACTTTCCTAGTAGCTAAGATGGTAAAAAATCTGCCTACACTGCAGGAGACTCCTGAGTTCTGTCCCTGAGTCAGAAAGATCCCCTGGATAAAGGAATGGCAACCCACTCCAGTATACTTGCCTAGAGAATTCTATGGACAGAGAAGCCTGGCAGGCTATAGTCCATGAGGTTGCAAAGAATCAGACACGACTAACACATCACTTCATTTCAGACATTCAGACAAATCCTCTCCTTTTCCTTCCACCTCATCACTTATAAATAATATGAAAACCAGGGTGTGAAAGAAATGGTCATTCAAATGACTCAGGTTCTAGATATGGAGTACTAGAAATCCAATAAGACTCAACAAATATTAAAGTCAGAGACACTAGGGGAAGGCACAGCCCTCTTGCCATGGCTGAAGGAAAAAAAAAAAAAAACTGTTTGGAGTTAGTAGTAGCCAGGATGAATAATGCACAAGCAACAAATTTGGTTTGAGACTAAGACTTACGTTCAAATGAGCCACTGAGATAGAAAGAGGACTGGAACTCAAATAAATAAATAAATTTGCATAGAATGAGCAAAACTAAATCTCCAGTTTACATAACTCACAAAACTCAAATGCAGGTAGATTAAAGACTTAAATATGAGAATTAAAACTTTAATCATTTTAATAACAACTTTGAATTGGGATTAACTTTATAATCTCAGAGTCAGAATCCATTTCTGAAACAAGGACAAAAAAATACAACCAAAAAGGGGAAAAAATTGAAACAATTGCTACCTTTAAATTTGAAAAATCTGTGTTAAAGTCAAACTGGAATAGACACTTGCAAATTATTTAACTATAAATAATTAGTTTGAATAATTAACAAATTCTTACTTTTCAATGAGAAATATAAATGACTTAATAAAAAAATTCACAGTGGAGGAAGCAAAGATAACTACCAAATGTATGATAAGCTACTCGACCTCATGTAAATGAGTAAAATGCAAATTAAAACTAAGGGATATGCAATTTCATACCCATTGCATTAGCAAAAAAGTTTGTCTTACAATGACATTGTAAATGAGCTAACAGAATAATGGAAATTCATCTTTATTGTTGAGAGCTTGTAAATTCACAGATCCATTTTGGAAAGTAATTTAATTTTATCTAATACAGTTTCATTGCAACAATACATCCTAGAGAAAACTGTATGTGTGTTTTCCTGGAAAGATGTACAGTAATGTTCATAGCAGCATTGATTGCAATAGAAAATCTGAAAACATCTAAATTTGCCTAACAGAAAAACAAATATCAATGGGAATTTACTCTGTAATACATGGGCTGATGTTTGTCAAGGAGTCTAAACTTCCAGTTATAAAATAAATAATTTTTTAGGGTGTAATGTAACTAGCTTGGTGGCTAGTTATCAGTACTGTATTGTCCATTTCAAAGTTGCCAAGAGAATAGATCTAAAAGTCCTTTCACAAGAAAAGTAATTTGTTAGTGTTTTAACTAATCATAATGGTAATTATTTCATAATGTGAATACATAGATCAAATCATCATGTTGTATACCTAAAGCTTATACTGGCTCAGCTGGTAAAGAATCTGCCTGCAATGTGGGAGACCTGGACTCGATCCCTGGGTTGGAGAAGGGAAAGGCTACCCACTCTAGTATTCTGGCCTGGAGAATTCCATGGACTGCATAGAGTCGGACACGACTGAGTGACTTTAACTTTCACTACACAGTGTTATGTATCAGGTATATCTAATAAACTGAAAAAAGGCTAAAAGGCATTATTATATTAAGAGAAAGCACAAGTTAGAAAAAGAGACATAGAGAAGTATAAGAAAAAAATATAAAGTTTTAAAACATACAAAACAATATTCTACATTCATGGAGATATACCTAAATAGGAAAAGAATAAGAAAAGTATAGTCATTATGCAATTAATACTGGCACAAGTTGCCTCTAGTATGATATTATTGAATGAGGATAATAGTCTTGGGAAAGAAACATAACAATTTTATTAAATTTGTAAAAGGATTTCTAAATCAGTGCTCATATTTTGATCTTGATACTTTTCTGAATACAGAATCTAACAGTTAAAATGAAAAAATAGAGGAAGCACAGGTAAGATTTTAAGGTATACATCTTTTTAAATTATTGTAATTAACAAGTCCAGAGTTATATAGCAAAGAAATCCCTCTGATAATGAGCTCATGGTTAAAAAAAAAAAAAGAAAAGTGATGCGAGGGGCTGAGGCCAGAGATGAGTCTAGGAGAGGTTGGCAAAGGATATAAATGTTCAGCTATATAAGTTCTGAGGATCAAAAAAAAAATTAAAAAAAAAAATAAGTTCTGAGGATCTAATGTGAAACTTGGTGCATAGCTGATGGCATTGTATTATATCATTGAAACATGGTGACTATAGTTGATGACCCTGCAGTCCATGGAGTCTCAGAGAGTCGAACCAGCCGCTGAACAATGACAAGAGACTAGAATTTAAATATTCTTACCAAAAACAGAACAATAAATGAGGTGATGGACATGTTAATTAACTATAGACTCAAAGAATTCTTTCACAAGGTATAAATATATCGAATCACCACGACGTATACTTTGTATATCTTAAAATTTTATGTCAATTATATCTCAATAAAGCAGAGAGTAAAAATAAATATATTTCATTATATGACACTACTTAAAGATTTTAATTATATATTAAGACACAAATAGAAACTCACATACCTGAGTTTTTATTTGTATTCAACAAAATTGAGTTATTTTCTTTTAGATCAGAAGTACTTCAGAAGTAATACTTTTTGATTTAAAAGGATATAACCTATGTATACATATAGGTTATGATGTATTTAAAATTGGTTTCTATTTTTACCAGTTTATTAGAACTTTCTAGGAACTGCAAATGTTTGGTAATCTGCAGTCTACCCCATATAGATTAAAGAAATCAGGTCTATCTGAGTGGTTCCCATCTGAAGAGATGGGAACATTTTCTTTTGCTCTTGCCTGCAATTTAGAATGACTGAAACTTTAATATACTATTCTTGCTCAGGTCTGTGATGTAATTCACAGCCATTTGTTGTATACTGTTTTTATGTTCTGTCAAATCCTATGGGAGAAAAAGAACATGAGCAAGGTCAAAATTAGTCTTGTTAACATAGTCTAAAGAATGTTAGGGGGACTTCTTGGTTGGGGAACTAAGATCTCACATGCTGCAAGGGGCAGCTAAGCCCACGGGCCACAACTCGAGAAGCCTGCCTGCCACAACAGGAATCTAGTATCACCAAATAAATAAATAATGAATTTTTTAATGTAAAAAAATAAATAAGCTTGTAAAATATAAAAAAAAACATTTTAGAGGGCCTATTCCCCCCAAAATATTTCCTTTTTAGTTTGTCTTTATTAGAAGACCCAGTTATGTGTATTTTTAATTAGAAGCATTTTGTGTTTAAATCATTGTAAAATTATCTGCTAATATGTTATTAGAAAGCACATGACAGTTGGTAATTTCAATCACAACAGCCTATGAATTACCTAAATTTAAATTCTCATTTTATAAAGGATTATATACTAAAATTTATCAATAAATCCTTAAAACCAGTGCCCGTGTAATCAAAACCTTCCCTCTGTGACTTTTTGTAAATGGGATAAGCTTATATTGAACCAAAACAGATGTGATTCTGAAAGGGTACTAGTAGAAGTCCAAAACGCTCAAAGGAAGTTTGTTCTTCCAAGACTCATTTCATGGTTCACTGGATAAAACACATCTCTTTTTCTTGATTTCAAAATAACTCTTAAAGAAATTCAGCGTGCTTTGAAAAATACTGATAATTCATTTTAAAACAAGCAAGAGAGATTGGGGAAAAGAAACACAAACATCCCACTTTTCCTAATTTCTTATATTTTACCAGTGTTGTTTAAATTTAATTTAATTTGCTCTTGTTCCATTTGATATTTCCGGTATTCTATTGGCCTCATATAAGATTTGAATCCTAATAAAAAATTCATCAAATTTTTAAAATGCAATTCATCTCTTTACAAAGTATCTTAGAACTTTAGAAGAATTCTGGTGGTTATTCCAGTGCTTTAATTATGTGATACAGTTGCTTTGTCAGGGTGTGTAGAACATAATCAGTTGATCTGTTTTCTTCTGCTTGTTAGTTGAAACTTTAGTAAGGATAAAGAAAAGTAAAGCAAAGGAGAGAGAGAAAAAGAAAGAGAGGGAGGAGACAGGAGAGAAAGTTTGGAAAATCATATTTTCTTGTACTTTCATTTTTTCATCTTACTGATAGAAATAGAAGACATTTGATTTATATCTTTGCAGCAATGATCTTGGTTGTTTTATCTTAGGACCAGGAGCATCTTGAAGTTAAAGGGATATCGAAACATCCTAGGTTTCCTTTCATGTCTGTGTGCATGCATGCTAAGTCACTTCAGCCTTGTCCGACCCTTTGCGACCCTCTGGACTGGAGCCTGCCAGGCACCTCCATCCATGGGATTCTCCAGACAAGAAGACTGGAGTGGGTTCCCTTGCCCCCTCCACAGGGTCTTCCTGACCCAGGGATCAAACCAGTGTCTCTTAGATCTTCTGCTTTAGCAGACGGTTTCTTTACCACTAGTGCCACTTGGGAAGTCCTCTTTCATGTCTATCTTGTGTCTAACATTGCTGCATGTCATGCTAGTCTTTGCTGAATGAATGAATAAATATTGGGTTTTATTTTCTAAGTTTATATCTATCTTGATACTCATTTGCAGTTAAATCGAACACATTGGTTTTTTTTAGCCTCAATGGAAGAGAGGAGGAGGTCGTATTTCAGTGAGGAAAATGAAATAGGAAAACCAAAGCAGTCACTAAATCATTATCAGAGGGTATAGACAACTGTACTATTAGCCTTTTATGGATAATCGGATTTCTGCCCACTGAAGCAAAACCAGTCTCAACAAGAAACAGTGAATTGATTAAAGCTTTGTTCGCCTCTGGCTGACTTTCAGCATTCTTGGGTTTTATACAGGACACAGATACATTTTGGATTCTGTAGTACAGGATTACATGATAGACAAAGAGGATCAGTACCGCAGCCCTCTGTCTTTCCACCAGCAGAGTCTGCAGTAATGTGCACCAGATGGTGCAGGAAAATTCTTTAGTTTACAACATTCTCTAAAGAACTCACTACTACAGTCAGGGTAAAACTGAGAAATAAGATTGTAACATCTGTGGGATAAAGTTGAATAGTTTTCTGTAAGTTAAGCAATATTTACACTGTCGCTACATATTTTTTAATGCACTCCTCCTCCCCCCACAATCTACTTGATCAAGATGATATACAAAATGATGGGGGAAAGTTCTGGAAATAAAAATGAACAACTATCTTTGTGAGCATTTTTACTATACTATGGAAATATTTTACACTGTAAATGTGTGAGTATGCTTTTATTTTAAATTAATCAAAATTGGTTGATTGCATAATAATGTCTTAAGTGTTAAACTTCTCCCAATTTCCAATATATTGTTAAGTAGTTGGGGTACTACTGCTGTTGTTACTAAAGATATGATTCTTATATGGAGCATGCTAGGGAGGTGAGAAGAGAATTAGTGTTCTGGTATCAGTATGTACTTGGATGTGAAGCTTTCAACTACTTGACACACTAAGACTCTCAAAGAGTCAGGTACCATTAATAAAAGTCTGTGATGTTTATTCCAGCAGCATTGTGTTAAGTAAACTCTGTCAGATACTGCAAACGGAGGTGTAAACTGTACACAACAATGTGTCCAACAGTTATAAAAATGATAAGAAGATTCTACCAGCATGGAGATTGGCAAAAAATTTGAACAAAGGCTATATATTCTCAAACCATTTGCAAAACATTTGATCAAGTTCATAAATATTCAAAATCCAATATAGTAGCTATGAACATTTTCTTTAGAATAAAAAAGGAACATATTTGAAAGACTCAAGAAAAGTGTAACACCTATGAAATGTTTTACTAGAAAACAATAGTTAAGAAAAATATCTTGTGTGAAAAATTATGACATGGCTCATACAACACAGAAATCCAGTTTTATAAGGAAAAAATTAGATGAAATAAAAAGATGAGAATATAAGATGGATAGCAAAATGTGAGAAAAAAGGTGATAAAAAGGAGACTATGAAAAAAATGAAATGATACAGCAATGTTCAAATTTATTTGATATTTCAAATGTAATTTATGAGCAATACAGTTCAAGTTTTGTGTGGCATTTATACAAAATGGGCAAAAATGTAATTATTTGGGATTCAGAGAACAGGGAATGGGGGAGACAAAAAACAATTTTTAAAAAAAGCAAAACAGATCAACTTCAACACCAACAATCAGTGAAAGTGTAAATGAAGTAATTCATGAAGTGAAAAACTTTACATTGTTCAGAAATAAAGGCATCTTATGTTAAAAAGCTTTTCCTCAAAAATTTCTTCCAGCAAAGGTATAGTTTTAGGCTTTACATCAAAGTCTATAATATGTATTCTGTTGATCTTTGTATATGTTGCATAATAAGTGTTCAGTTCATTCTTTTGCATGTGAATATCCAGTTTTCCCACATTTCTCCAGAGAAGACATACAAATGACCAACAGGTATATGAAAAGATCCTTGGCAGCAGGTATATTCCAATCAATAGGGAATGGGAATTGAAATCACAATGATATCTCATTTCAAACCATTAGGAATGCAATTATCAAAAAACGAAAGATAAGTGTGATGAGAAATTGGAACACTTTTACACTGTTGGCAGGAATGTAAAATGGTGCACCACTATGGGTAAAACCATGAAAGCTCCTCAAACAATTAAAAATAGAACTACCATAAATCCAGCAATGTTACTCCTGGATATATATCCCAAAAGACTAGAATATGGATCTCCAAGAGTTATCAGTTCTCCTCTCTCACTCTATCATTATTCACAATAGTCAATATATGGAAACCCTCCAAATATCTATCAGTAGATGAATGGATAAAAAAAGTGTAGTACATCCATACAAAGGAATATTCCATTCAGTTCAATTGTGTCATTCAGTCATGTCCAAATCGTTGAGACCCCATGGACTGAGGCACACCAGTCCTCCCTGTCCACCACTCCCAGGGTTTACTCAAACTCATGTTCATTGAGCCAGTGATGCCATCCAGTATTTCATCCTCTGTTGTCCCCTGCTCCTCTTGCCTTCAATATTTCCCAGCATCAGGGTCTTTTCAAATGAGTCAGTTCTTCATATTAGATGGCCAAAGTATTGGAGTTTTAACTGTAACATCAGTCCTTCCAGTGAATATTCATGATTGATTTCCTTTACGGTGGACTGGTTGGATCTCCTTGCAGTCCAAGGGACTCTCAAGAGTCTTCTCCAACACCACAGTTCGAAAGCATCAATTCTTTGGTACTCAGCTTTCTTTGTAGACTAACTCTCAGATCCATATATTACTACAGGAAAAACCATAGCCTTCACTAGAGGGACCTTTGTTGGTAAAGAAATGTTTCTACTTTTGAATATGCTATCTAGGTTGGTCATAACTTTTTTCCAAGGAGTAAGCATCTTTTAATTTCATGGCTGCAGTCACATTCTGCAGTGATTTTGGAGCCCCCAAAAATAAAGTCTGTCACAGTTTCCACTGTTTCCCCATCTATTTGCCATGAAGTGATGGGACCAGATTCCATGATCTTAGTTTTGTGAATACTGAACTTTAAACCAACTTTTTCACTCTCTTCTTTCACCTTCATCAAGAGCTTTTTAGTTTTTCTTTGCTTTCTACCATAAGGGTGGTGTCATCTGCATATATGAGGTTATTGATATTTCTCCCAGCAATCTTGATTCCAGCTTGTGCTTCATCCAGCCCAGCATTTCTCATGATGTATTCTGCATAGAAGTTAAATAAGCAGGGTAACAATATACACACTTGATGCACTCCTTTCCCAATTTGGAACCAGTCTGATGTTCCATGTCCAGCTCTAACTGTTGCTTCCTGACCTGTATACAGGTTTCTCAAGAGGCAGGTCAGGTGGTCTGGTATTCCCATCTCTTTCAGAATTTGCCACAGTTTATTGTGATCTAAACTGTCAAAGGCTTTAGCATAATCAATAAAGCAGAAATAGATGTTTTTCTGGAACTCTCTTGCTTTTTTGATGATCCAACAAATGTTGGCAATTTGATCTCTGGTTCCTCTGCCTTTTCTAAGACCAGCTTGAACATCTGTAAGTTCAAAGTTCACATACTGTTGAAGCCTGGCGTGTAGAATTTTGAGCATCACTTTACTAGTGTGTGACATGAGTGCAATTGTGTGGTAGTTTGAGCATTCTTTGGTGTTGCCTTTCTTTGGGATTGGAATGAAAATTGACTTTCCCAGTCCTGTGGCCCCTGCTGAGTTTTCCAAATGTTGTCATACTGAATGCAGAACCTTCACAGCATCATCTTTTAAGATTTGAAATAGCTCAACTGGAATTCCATCCCCTTCACTAACTTTGATTGTAGTGATGCTTACTATGGTTCACTTCACTTTGCATTCCAGTATGTCTGTCTCTAGGTGAGTGATCACACCGCCATAGTCATCTGAGTTGTGAAGATCTTTTTTGTACAGTTCTTCTGTGTATTTTTGCCACCTCTTCTTAATATCTTCTGCTTCTGTTAGGTCCATACCATTTCTGTTTTTTATCGAACCCGTCTTTGCATGAAATATTCCCTTGGTATCTCTAATTTTCTTGAAGAGATCTCTAGTCTTTCCCATTCTATTGTTTTCCTCTATATTTTTGCCTTGATCACTGAGGAAAGCTTTCTTATCTCTCCTTGCTATTCTTTGGAACTCTGCATTTAAATGGGTATATATATATATCTTTCCTTTCCTCCTATGCTTTTTGCTTCTCTTCTTTCCAGAGCTATTTTAAGGCCTCCTCAGATAACCATTTTGCCATTTTGCATTTCTTTTTCTTGGGAATGGTCTTGATCCCTGTCTCCTGTACAATGCCATGAATCTCCATCCATAGTTCACCACACTATCAGATCTAATCCCTTGAAGCGATTTCTCACTTCCACTGGAATATTATTGGCCTTAAAAGAATATCGAAATTCTAGTTTTTGCAGCCCATATGGATGGACCTGGAAGACATTTTGCTAAGTGAAATGTCAATAACAGAAGCACAATTACTGCATGATTCCATTTATATGTTAAAATTTAAAAAGTTCAGTTCAGTTCAGTTCAGTCACTCAGTCGTGTCTGACTCTTTGTGACCCCATGAACTGCATCAGGCCAGGCCTCCCTGTCCATCACCAACTCCTGGAGCCTACCCAAACTCATGTCCATTGAGTTGATGATGCCATCTGACCATCTCATCCTCTGTCGTCCCCTTCTTCTCCTGCCCTCAATTTTTCCCAGCATCATGGTCTTTTCAAGCAAGTCAGCTCTTCGCATCAGGTGGCCAAAGTATTGGAGTTTCACCTTCAACATCAGTCCTACCAATGAACACCCAGGAGTGATCTCTTTTAGAATGGACAGGTTGGATCTCCTTGCAGTCCAAAGGACTCTCAAGAGTCTTCTCCAGAACTACAGTTCAAAAGCATCAATTCTTGTCTGCTCAGCTTTCTTTATAGTCCAATTCTCACATCCATACCCAACTACTGAAAAACCATAGCCGTGACTAGACGGACCTCTGTTGGCAAAGTAATGTCTCTGCTTTTTAATATGCTTCCTAGGATGGTTATAACTTTCCATCCAAGGAGTAAGCGTCTTTTAATTTCATGACTGCAATCACCATCTGTGGTGATTTTGGAGCCCCAAAAAATAAAGTCTGACACTTTTTCCCCATCTATTTGCCATGAAGTGACAGGACCAGAGGCCATGATCCCAGTTTTCTGAATGTTGAACTTGAAGCCAACTTTTTCACTCTCCTCTTTCACTTTCATCAAGAGGCTTTTTAGTTCATCTTCACTTTCTACCATAAGGGTAGTGTCATCTGCATATTGGAGGTGATTGATATTTCTTCCAGCAATCTTGACTCCCAGTGCTTCTTCCAGCCCAGCGTTTCTCATGATGTACTTTTCATATAAGTTAAATAAGCAGGGTGACAATACACAGCCTTGACATACTCCTTTTCCTATTTGGTACCAGGCTGTTGTTTCCTGTCCAGCTCTGACAGTTGATTCCTGACCTGTATACAGGTTTCTCAAGAGGCAGGTCAGGTGGTCTGGTATTCCCATCTCTTTCAGAATTTGCCACAGTTTATTGTGATCCACACAGTCAAAGGCTTTGGCATAGTCAAGAAAGCAGAAGTAGATGTTTTTCTGGAACTCTCTTGCTTTTTCCATGATCCAGCAGATATTGGCAGTTTGATCTCTGGTTCCTCTGCCTTTTCTAAAACCAGCTTGAACATCTGGAAGTTCATGGTTCATGTATTGCTGAAGCCTGGCTTGGAGAATTTGAGCATTACTTTTCTAGCGTGTGAGACGAGTGCAATTGTGCGGCAGTTTGAGCATTCCTTTGGCATTGCCTTTTTTGGGATTGGAATGAAAACTGACATTTTTCAGTCCTGTGGCCACTCTTGAATTTTCCAAATTTGCTGGCATATTGAGTGCAGCACTTTCATAGCAGCATCTTTCAGGATTTAAAATAGCTAAGCTGGAATTCCACTACCTCCACTAGCTTTGTTTGTAGTGATACTTCCTAAGGCCCACTTGACTTCACATTACAAAATGTCTGGCTCTAGGTGAGTGATCATGTCTTCGTGATTAGCTGGATTGTGAAATTCTTTTCTGTACAGTTCTTCTGTGTATTCTTGCCACCTCTTCTTAATATCTTTTGCTTCTGTTAGGTCTATAACATTTCTGTTCTTTATTGAGCCCATCTTTGCATGAAATATTCCCTTGGTATCTCAAATTTTCCTGAAGCGGTCTCTAGTCTTTCCCATTTTATTGTTTTCCTCTATTTCTTTGTATTGATCACTGAGGAAGGCTTTCTTATCTCTCCTTGCTATTCTTTGGAACTCTGTATTCAAATGGGTATTTCTTTCCTTTTCCCCTTTGCTTTTTGCTTTTCTTCTTTTCATAGCTATTTGTAAGGCCTCCTCAGCCATCTCACTTTTTTGCATTAATTTTTCTTGGGGATAGTCTTGATCTCTGTCTCCTGTATAATATCAGGACCTCTGTCCATAGTTCATTAGGCACTCTGTCTATCAGATGTAGTTCCTTAAATCTATCTCTCACTTCCACTGTATAATCATAAGAGATTTGATTTAGATCATATCTGAATGGTTCAGTGGTTTTCCCCACTTTTCAAATTTAAGACTGAATTTGGCGATAAGGAATTCATGATCTGAGCCACAGTCAGTACCCAGTTTTGTTTTTGCTGACTGTATAGAGCTCTGATCTTTGGCTGCAAAGAATATAATCAGTGTTTTTTTGGTGGTGACCATCTGGTCATGTCTATGTGTAGAGTCTTCTCTTGTGTTGTTGGAAGAAGGTGTTTGCTATGACCAGTGCATTCTCTCGGCAAAACTCTATTAGCTTTGCCCTGCTTCATTCTGTACTCCAAGGCCAAATTTGCCTGTTACTCCAGGTGTTTCTTGACTTCCTACTTTGCATTCCAATCCCCTATAATGAAAAAGACATCTTTTGGGGGTGTTAGTTCTAAAAGGTCTTATAGGTCTTCATAGAACCATTCAGCTTCAGTTTCTTCAGGGTTACTGGTTGGGACACAGACTTGGATTGCTGTGATATTGAATGGTTTGCCTTGAAAACGAACAGAGTTCATTCTGTCATTTTTGAGACTGCATCCAAGTGCTGCATTTCGGACTCTTTTGTTGACCATGATGGCTACTCCATTTCTTTTAAGGGATTCCTGCCTATAGTAGTAGATATAATGGTCATCTGAGTTAAATTCACCCATTCCAGTCCACTTTAGTTCTCTGATTCCTAGAATGTTGACGTTCACTCTTGCCATCTCTTGTTTGACCACTTCCCATTTGCCTTGACTGATGGACCTAACATTCCAGCTTCCTATGCAAGATTGCTCTTACAGCATCAAACCTTGCTTCCATCACCAGTTATATCTACAACTGGGTGTTGGTTTTGCTTTACTCAAAAAATAAAATGGTGGTTGTCAGAGGCTGCGAGGCATGGAAAAACAAAGGAGTTTCAGTATGTGTAAAGTTAGAGTATATGTTCAGTATGTGTAAAGTTAGAGTTATGTTAGATGAATGTGTGTGTGTGTGTTAAGTTGCTTCAGTCACATATGACTCTTTGTGACCCTATGGACTGTTGCCCTCCAGACCTCTCCGTCCATGGGATTCTCCAGGCAAGAATACTTGACTGGATTGCCATGCCCTCCTCCAGGGGATCTTCCTGATCCAGGGATCAAACCTAGGTTTCTAATGTCTCTTGCATTGGCAGGTAGGCAGGTCTTTACCACTAGCACCACCTGGGAATCCCATACAAGAAGAATAAGTTCCAGATATCTACTAAAAAATATACATCCTATAGTCAGCAATATGATGCTATGCATCTAAACATTTGTTAAGAGGATAGATCACCTTTGAAGTGTTTTTAACACATGAATACCTGCACACAAAGCAAAGGGACACAAAAAATTTTTGAAGGTGCTGAATTTGTTTATTTCTTGATTGTGATGATGGTGTCCTGGATGTGTGCATATGTCCAAACTGTATGGGTAGAGTTTATATGTGTAAGCTATACCTTACTAAGACTGGAAAAAGAAATAAAGGCATCATATAACCCATAGCAAACACCATACTTGATGGTGAAATGTTGAAAACTTTCCCTTTGCAGTTATGAAGAGCTAGGAATGTCCAGTGCTAGTACTGTTATATATTAAAAAAAAAAAAAAAAAAACCCTAGTGAGTTCAGTAAGTCATGAAAAATAAATAATAGTGTATGTGTTGAAAAGTAATTATTAATCACAAAATATAATATGACATAATATATGCTATGCAGAGTGAAGTAGAATATACTGATAAATTATTAGAAAAGTAAGTGATTACTGTCAGGTTGCTGTATACAAAGCAAACATGACACATATAAGTGTTTTTTATATCCTTTTCTGCCTCCTAGAAGGGAAGTGAATTTCCCAGATGTCCATGCTTTCCATTTCCAAATAGCTTAAGGCTATGCAAGTATATCAGTAGACTTCAAAGTGAAAGGGAAGGAAAAGGCAGGGTATCCCCACTCACCTGCTTTAAGCAGCATCAACAAAAGCAGGCTTCTCTGTCCATGGGATTCTTCAGGCAAGAATGCTGGAGTGGCTTGCCATTTCCTTCTCCTCACTGCATTGCAGGCAGATTCTTTACAGACTGAGCTAAAAAGAATTTGATTATACAATCTAGTCTACACAATTATCTTTTCTTTTTTTTTTTTAACTCTTTAAACAATTCTTAGTAGGGACTGTGGGCTAAAGTTTTCAGACTTCTGTTTTAATAACCTCAGGAAATATGTAATTTAGGATTCTATCAAAAAATAAACATGCATATTTCACAACCAAAACTCAAGTTGAAAACATAGCCTCAAGTCATTTTTCATTTAATTTGGGACATCATTTGGAATAAGAGATTTGATCTTTTTGATTGGGTTGTTTTAGATAAGTTCTGATGAAACTTAAACCTCTAAATATTTCTAAACTCCCTTTACTGGCAGAAATAACCTCTCTTTTCCTGTCTAAATAGATTAGTCCTTTCGTTTGTAAAGCTCCTGTGACAGCTTTACCTGAGGGGGTTGCATCACAAGGGACATTCTATTCTCTTTGTAAATTACCCAAATACCCTTGTTACTCTCAAGTCCATAACTAGTTAAATACCAGTACACCAAGGAGGAAATCTGTAAGAATCTTCTCTATGAACAGCTCATAAACCAAAGATTTGCAATATATTGTTAATTTATATCTATCAACTAGAGAATACATCTGGAATTGGATTTTAAGAATGTTACACCAGAGAGAATACATTTATTAATATGGGAGTCTTTAATCAAAGATTTAATGTGTTACTGTGAACAGCTACAAATGACTCTAGCAGGTTATTAGTTGGATTGACTGAATCGTAGTTTTAATCCAAACTTTCATTCAATAAAACTTCAATGACAGAATTTCCCTGGCATAATTTGTAGAAAACAATCAAGACAGAGATGGGAATAGAGGACTGAAGTTATTATGTAGAAATAGAACATTGTTTCCTTGACTATAACCACTAAAAGAACTCAGTGGACGCTCTACTTTCTAAAAGTAAAAAAATTAATTATTAACAAGAGAGCAGCAATAAAATCTCCATGGTGGCTGTGCTTCAGGCTAGGAATTATGCTGCTGTTAAAATGAGCCTCCTGAATTCAAAAGAGATGATGGAATTCTGATGCAAAGGAGTCCAGGTAAAAGTAATAGCCATTAGAGACAACACTGTAGTAGGCATCGTTGATAAGGTGGAGATGGGAGTATTTTAACATAAAGGAATCTATGAGAGTGGCTTATGGTCTATGCAAGCCAATGAATGAAAGATGATCAGTTACTAAAG
Organism: Raphicerus campestris; assembly: GCA_006410735.1. NCBI lineage: Eukaryota > Metazoa > Chordata > Mammalia > Artiodactyla > Bovidae > Raphicerus > Raphicerus campestris. The sequence continues at coordinate 369,846 of SJYW01042153.1, read as the reverse complement.
TGCTACTTCATCAATAGGAGTATTTGGTCTTATTGTTGTTTTTCTTTAGTCGCCAAGTCAAGTCCAACTCTTTTGCAATCCCACTGGTTGTAGGCTGCCAGGCTCCTTTGTCCATGAGATTTCCCGTTGCGAGAATCACAAAAAAGTAACATACAGTCTTAAGGTGAGCAAATGACACGAGAAAAATGGTGCTGATAGAATTCCTCTCTGAAGGGTTTCCACAAAACTTCAAGTTTTAAAATACACAGTATCTGGGAATCTCAGTAATGCAAAGGATAATAAGACCAAATGGGACACAATACATTCAAATGCACTCAAAACAACAATCCATTGGAAGAACGTGCCATTTAAGACTTATAGGAAAAGGGACTCTAGAGTCTTTTCCAGCATCACAATTTGAAAGCATCAATTCTTTGGTGCTCAGTCTTATTTCTGGTCCAATTCTCACATCTCTACACAACTCCTAGAAAAACCACGGTTTGATTTATACATATTTTGCTGGTAAATTATGTCTCTGCTTTTTAATACACTGTTTAGGTTTGTCATAACTTTCCTTCCAAGTAGCAAGCATCTTTTAATTTCATAGCTCCAGTCACCTTCCACAGTGCTTTTGGAGACCAGAAAAAGAAAATCTGTCTGTTTTTACTTTTTCCCTTTCTATTTGCTATGAAGTAATGCTTACACCTTGGAAGAAAAGTTATGACCAACCTAGATAGCATATTCAAAAGTAGAGACAGTACTTTGCCAACTAAGGTCCATCTAGTCAAGGCTGTGGTTTTTCCTGTGGTCATGTATGGATGTGAGAGCTGGACTGTGAAGAAGGTTGAGCACCAAAGAATTGATGCTTTTGAATTGTGGTGTTGGAGAAGACTCTCGAGAGTCCCTTGAACTGCAAGGAGATCCAACCAGTCCATTCTGAAGGAGATCAGCCCTGGGATTTCTTTGGAAAGAATGATGCTAAAGCTGAAACTCCAGTACTTTGACCACCTCTTGCGAAGAGTTGACTCATTGGAAAAGACTCTGATGCTGGGAGGGATTGGGGGCAGAAGGAGAAGGGGAAGACAGAGGATGAGATGGCTGGATGGCATCACTGACTCAATGGACGTGAGTCTGAGTGAACTCTGGGAGTTGGTGATGGACAGGGAGGCCTGGCGTGCTGCAATTCATGGGATCACAAAGAGTTGGACACAACTGAGCGACTGAACTGAACTGAATTGAGCACTAGTCAAGGCTATGGTTTTTCCTGTGGTCATGTATGGATGTGAGAGCTGGACTGTGAAGAAGGTTGAGCACCAAAGAATTGATGCTTTTGAATTGTGGTGTTGGAGAAGACTCTCGAGAGTCCCTTGAACTGCAAGGAGATCCAACCAGTCCATTCTGAAGGAGATCAGCCCTGGGATTTCTTTGGAAAGAATGATGCTAAAGCTGAAACTCCAGTACTTTGACCACCTCTTGCGAAGAGTTGACTCATTGGAAAAGACTCTGATGCTGGGAGGGATTGGGGGCAG
>SJYW01042153.1:353208-364705 GCA_006410735.1 Raphicerus campestris | reverse complement strand
ATATTCAAAAGCAGAGACATTACTTTGCCAACTAAGGTCCGTCTAGTCAAGGCTATGGTTTTTCCTGTGGTCATGTATGGATGTGAGAGCTGGACTGTGAAGAAGGTTGAGCACCAAAGAATTGATGCTTTTGAATTGTGGTGTTGGAGAAGACTCTCGAGAGTCCCTTGAACTGCAAGGAGATCCAACCAGTCCATTCTGAAGGAGATCAGCCCTGGGATTTCTTTGGAAAGAATGATGCTAAAGCTGAAACTCCAGTACTTTGACCACCTCTTGCGAAGAGTTGACTCATTGGAAAAGACTCTGATGCTGGGAGGGATTGGGGGCAGAAGGAGAAGGGGAAGACAGAGGATGAGATGGCTGGATGGCATCACTGACTCAATGGACGTGAGTCTGAGTGAACTCTGGGAGTTGGTGATGGACAGGGAGGCCTGGCGTGCTGCAATTCATGGGATCACAAAGAGTTGGACACAACTGAGCGACTGAACTGAACTGAATTGAGCACTAGTCAAGGCTATGGTTTTTCCTGTGGTCATGTATGGATGTGAGAGCTGGACTGTGAAGAAGGTTGAGCGCCAAAGAATTGATGCTTTTGAATTGTGATGTTGGAGAAGACTCTCAAGAGTCCCTTGAACTGCAAGGAGATCCAACCAGTCCATTCTGAAGGAGATCAGCCCGGAGATTTCTTTGGAAGGAATGATGCTAAAGCTGAAACTTCAGTACTTTGGCCACCTCATGTGAAGAGTTGACTCACTGGAAAAGACTCTGCTGCTGGGAGGGATTGGGGGCAGGAGGAAGAAGGGACGACAGAGGATGAGATGGCTGGAAGGCATCACTGACTCGATGGACATGAGTCTGAGTGAACTCCGGGATTTGATGATGGACAGGGAGGCCTGGCGTGCTCCGATTCATGGGGTCGCACAGAGTTGGGCACGACTGAGTGACTAAACTGAACTGAACTGAGTGGGACTAGATACCATGATCTTATTTTTGTTAATGTTGAGTTTTAAACCAGCTTTTTTGCTCTTCTCTTTTCACCTTTTTCAGGAGGCTCTTTTTAGTTCCTCTTCACTTTCAGCCATAAGAAAGGTATCATTTGAATATCTGAGGTTGATGATATTCTCCCAGAAATCTTGATTCCAGCTTGTGACTCATCCAGCCCAGAATTTTGTATGAAGTACTCTGCATATTAAATTAAATAAGCAGGGTGAAAAATATACAGCCTTATCATACTCCTTTCCCAATTTTGAACCAGTCATTTATTCCATGTCTGATTCCAACTGTTGCTTCTTAACCTGCATACAGGTTTCTCAGGAGAAGATAAGATGATCTGGTACTCACATCTCTTTAGGAATTTTCCACAGTTTGTTGTGACCCACACAGTCAAAGGCTGTAGGGTTGTCAATGAAGCAGAAATAGATGTTTTTTCTGGAATTCCCTTGCTTTTTCTATGATGGATCCAGTGAATGCTAGCAATTTGATCTCTGATTCCTCTGCATTTCTAAAGCCTGCTTGTACATCTGGAGTTCTCAGTTCATGTACTGCTGAAGTCTAGCTGAAGGGATTTTGAGCAATACTTTGCCAGCATGTGAACTGAGCACAACTGTATTGCAATTTGAACATTATTTGCCATTGGAATTGGAATTGGAATTGGAATGAAAGCTGACCTTTTCTAGTCCTGTGGCCACTGCTGAGTTTTCCAAATTTGCTGACATATTGAGTGCATCTCTTTAACAACAACATCTTTTGGGATTTTAAATAGCCCAGCTGGAATTCCAGCACTGACTCTAGCTTTTATCTTGATTAATGTTTCATAAGGCCTACTTGACTTCACACTTCAAAACGTCTGGTTCTAAGTGAGTTACACCACCACTGTGGTTACCCAGGTGATTAAGACCTTTCTTGTACAGTTCTGTGCATTCGTGCCACCTCTTTTAAATCTCTTCTGCTTTTATTATATCCTTACCATTTCTGTCCTTTATCATGCCATCTTTTCATGAAATGCTCACTTGGTGTCTCTAGTTTTCTGGAAGAGATCTCTAATCTTATCCATTCTATTGTTTTCCTCTATTTTTTTAGCATTGATCATTTAAGAAGGCCTTCTTACTTCTCTTAGTTATTCTCTGAAACTCTGTTTTCAATTTGGGTATATCTTTCCCTTTCTACCTTGCCTTTCACTTTTCTTCTTTCCTCAGCTATTTATAAATCCTCCTCAGACAAGCATTTTTCTTCCTTGTATTTCTTTTTCTTTAGGATGGTTTTAGCCACCACCTCCTATACAATGCTATGAAACTCAGTCCATAGTTCTTCAACATTCTGTCTACCAGATCTAATCTATTTAATCTATTCATCATCTCCACTGTATAATCATAAGAGATTTGATTTATGTCATACCTTAATGACTTAGTGGTTTTCCCTACTTTATTCAATTTAAGTCTGAATTTTGCAACAGGACGCTCATGATCTGGGCCACAGTCAGCTCCAGGTGTTGTTTTTGCTGACTCTATAGAGCTTCTCCATCCTTGGCTACAAAGAATATAATCAAATTTCTGTACTGACCAGCTGGCAATTTCCATGTGTAGAGTCATCTCTTGTGCTGTTGGAAAAGGGTGTTGGCTTTAACCAGCCTGTACTCTTGCCAAAACTTTGTTAGCCTTTCTTCTGCTTCATTTTGTATTCCAAGTTCAAACTTGTTGTTTTTCTGGGTATCCCTTGGCTTTCTACTTTTACATTCCAATACCCTGTGATGAAATGGACAATGTTTTTGGTGTTAGTTCTAGAAGGTCTTGTAGGTCTTCAAAGACTCTTTCAAATTCAGTTTCTTTGACATCAGTGGTTGGGGCATAGACTTGGATTACTGTGATTGAATGGTTCGCCTTAGAAACCAACCGAGATCATTCTGTCATCTTTAAGATTGCCTCCAAGTATTGCATTTTGGACTTTTTTGTTGACTATGAGGGTCACTCCATTTTTGCTAAGGGATTTTTGCCCATAGTAGTAGATATAAAGGTCATCAGCATTAAATTTGCCCATTCTTGTCCATTTTAGTTCACTGATTCCTAACATGTTTATGCTCAGTCTTGCCATCTCCTGCTTGATCACAACCAATTTACTTTGATTCATGACCGAACATTCCAGTTTTCTATGCAGTATTGTTCTTTACAGCGTCCGACTTTACTTTCACCACCAGGCACATCCACAAGTGAGCATCATTTACTCTTTGGCCCAGCCACTTCATTCTTTCTGGAGTTATTAGTAATTGCTTTCCACTCTTCCCCAGTAGTATATTGGACATCTTCTGACCATGGGAGCTTATCTTGTGGTGTCATATCTTTTTGCCTTTTCATACTGTTTATGGGGTTCTCATAGCAAAAATTTTAGAGTGGGTTACTATTTTGTCCTCCAGTGGACCACATTTTTCAGAAGTCTTCACTATGATCCAGCCATCTTGGGTAGCGCTACAGAGCATGGCTCATAGTTTCACTGAGTTACACAAGCCCCTTTGCCATGACAAGGCTCTGATCCATGAAGAGATCCATACACAACTTTAATTCGATTTTTCCATATAGCTAACATAGTGACAGGTGTCAAGGATTAAGACAAAGACATTTTTGAAGGTTCATTGTTGTGCCTACCACAGCTCGATAATCTTATTGCAGAGCTGTGTTAGTCACTCAGTTGTGTCCGACTCTTTGCAACCCCAGGGACTGCAAACCGCCAGGCTCCTCTGTCCATGGAATTCTCCAGGCAAGAATACTGGAGTGGAGATAAAGGATGCTAACTGGGTAAATAGCTATGACTTTTTATATTGAAAGTTCAAACAAGCTATCTGCTCATCATGCCTAGGGAATTTTTGATTATACATAGGCAGACCTTGGAGATATTGTGGGTTCAGATCCATTCCAAAGCAATAGAGCAAATATCACAATAAAGAGAGAAACATATATTTTTTAGTTTCCCAGTGCATATAAAACTTACATTTACACTTTACTGTAGTCTAAGTGTACAGCAGCATTATATTCATTGGAAGGACTGATTCTGAAACTGAAGTTTCAATACTCTGGTCATCTGATGTGAAGAGCCAACTCATTGGAATAGACTTTGATGCTGGAAAAATTAAAGGCAAAAGGAGAAAAGGGTGGCAGAGGATGAGATGATTAGATAGCATCACTGACTCAGTGGACATTAATTTGTGCAGAATCCAGGAGATCATGAAGGACAGGGGAGTCTGGCGTGCTGCAGTCCACAGGATTACAAAGAACTAGACATAACTTAATGACTGAACAATAAGAACAAATGGAATTAAGACTTCTAATGAGTTGACCTTTTAAAAGGAGACTTTTCTACCTCATTCAGATTAATCCAATGTAGTTGTAAGAATCCTTAAATAGGAAATGGGAGGCTGAAAAGAGATCAGAGAGTCAAAGGAGATTTTACTAGACATAATGGCCAGAGAGATGAAATGTTGATGCCTTTGAAGATGGAGGAAGGGAGCCAGGAGCCAAGGAATGTGGGCAGCCTCTAGAGCTGGAAAAGGAAAGGAAATATTTTCCCTTAAAGATGCCAGAAAGGGGAAAAAAAAAAGTTTCCAGAAAGAACATAGCCCTACCTATATTTCAGCCTAGTTAGAACGGCATCAGACTTCTAACCTACAGAAATATAAAGTAATAAATTTGTGTTGTTTTAAAGCAACTGAATTTGTGGTAATTGTTGCATCAACAGCAAAATACTAATATAAATATATACTGTAAATATTTCTGTAAGATATTTTGAAGGGTTTGTGAAGCTATTTACATAGAATGACTATGAGCATGGAAAGAGTAGTAAAGAGAGTTTAGAGACACAGACTCTGAATTAATACTAATGTAGAAGAATAAAAGGGGCTTCCCAGGTGACGCTAGTGGTGAAGAACCCACCTGCCAATGCAGGAGACATTAGAGACAAAGGTTTAATCTCTGGGCTGGGAATACACTGTGGAGGAGGCCATGGCAACCCCACTCCAGTATTCTTCCCTGGAGGATCCCATGGACAGAGGAACCTGGCGGGCTACAGTCCATAGGGTCACAAACCTTCAAGCACAATTGAAGCAACTTAGCACAATGCATGAATGGAGTCCATATGGAAGCTAGGTCAATAATAAATGGAGCTGCATCCTAAGTCTATTTGTCCTGGTCCTAGTAAATCAGTGAACACCTCATTTGTTGTTCCCACATGTTAATTCTGTACTTATAGCTGAAATTGCTGGACTCAGCAAATGGGAAAACACACACACACACACACACAAGCTGGCTTTCTGACTCACAGAATAAGGGCTTATATGGTAGAAAGACCAAATGGGAGTCCCTAAATTTACTCCTCCTTACCAAAATAATAAAACCAAACACAATACCACATTTCTGAGTGAATTATAGAGATTACTTTAACCATCAACAACTTGAAAGATGCAGGGGTGATGATTCATAGCTTATCCATGTTTAAATTGCCCATTTGACCAATGAAAAAGTTGGATGAATCTATGTGGATTATTGCTAATGTCATCAAAGAGTGATTCTCATTGCAACTTTCCTCCAGATGTTTACCTTTATTGGAGCAGATCAACACAAAGAGTGACATGTGGCACACAGCTATTAATCTGGCAAATAAAGTTTTCTTCATTGGCAGCACATATCTGAAGTAATTGCATTTTTACCTGGCACAGACATCAATACACCTTCACTGTATTACCTCAGGGCTGAGTTAGTTCTCTTGCTTTCTGTCATAATACAGTCCACAGGGATATGAACTATCTAAAGACCCAAAGAATATCATGTTGTTTCATAACACTGATGACATTATGATTGCTCCTGTGATCAGGGAGGACTGGAAAATAGATGTCAAGATGCCTTATGTCAAGTAAGTTATAAGGTAGAAGATAAACTCCCTGAAAATTTAATCTCTAGTATATCAGTGAAATTTCTAGAGATTTGGTGGTCTGTTGTATCTATGCATATCTAAAGAAAAAACAGGTTACTGCACCCTGTAATTTCCACCAGTTTCTGAAAAGTGCAGCATATTACCGACCTCTGTACTTTGAAAGCAATGTACACCACATTTGGGTGTGGTGCTCTTACATTTTATTTATCACATAAATCAGCTAGTTATAAGTGGAAACCAGAGCATAACACTACTCTGCAGTAGATTCAAGCTGTGGTACAATTAATTTTTCCACTTAAACCTTGTAACTCTGTAAAAGCAATGGTAATCAAAGTATATCTGACAAATAAAGATGCTCTAATGGAGCCCTAGTTGGTCCCAAGAGAACAATCAATACAAACCTCAAGTTTTTTGGATAAAAAATATTTTCTCTTTGTGGTTAACTACTCTCTTTGGAGAAACCATTATTTTCTTTTGATAAAGCTCTGGTAGAGACTGAAAGCGTGACCAAAGAAAACAAAGTGACTATTATAAATTGGCTTTTTAAAATAAGCTAGATATTAGTCGATCCAACAAGTCATGAGTTTAAGTAAATCTAGTGTCAGTATTAGTATCATTAAATGGAAGGGACATATAAAATACCATGTCTTAACAGGTCAGAAAACACCTGTTAAGTGTTTATGTTGCTTGAATAGATAGATCAGATTCTCCTGATGCCTACTCTTTCCTCAGTCTCCACTTATGGACTCATGTGAAGTTCCCTATATTCAGGAGACAGAGAAAAAAAAATTCTCATTTTTACAGATGGATCTCCATAATATGTGGCAGTGAAACCAATGAGATACTACATTACAGATCCTCTCAGGAATGACTTCAAAGAAGAGTGAAGAAAAATGCTTTCATCTTTTCACATGCCTGCTAGTTATCTGTAAGTCTCCTTTAGAGAAGTCTATTTATATCTTCTGTCTATTTTTTTTATTGAGTTGCTTGCTTGTTTATTTGTTTGTTTTGATATTGAGCTGCATGAGCTGTTTGTATATTTTGGAGATTAATCCCTTGTCAATTGCACTGCTTGCAAATATTTTCTCCCATTCTGTAGGTTGTATTTACATTTGGTTTATGATTTCCTTGCTGTGCAAAAAAAAAAAAAAAGTCTAATTGCTTAAATTGTTTAAATTAAACATTTCATTTATTTTTGTTATTTTCATTACTCTAGAAGATGGATCCAAAAAGATATTACTGAAATTTATATCAAAAAAGTGCTCTGCCTATGTTTTCCTTTAGGAGTTTTATAGCATCTAGTCTTACATTTGTGTCTTTAATAAAATTTTTAGTTTAATTTTATGCATGTTGTTAGTTGTTCTAATTTTATTCTTTTGTATGTACCTGTCCAGTTTTTCCATTACAATTTGTTGAAGAGATTATCTTTTATCCATTGTATATTATTGCCTCCTTTGTTGTAGATTAATTGATCATAAATATGTAGGTTTATTGCTGAGTTTCTATCCTGTTTCACTGGTCTATATTTCTGTTTTTGTTCTAATTTAATACTGTTTTGGTGACTGTTGCTTGGTGCTAAGTCTGAAGTCATGGAGCCTGATTCCTTCAGGTCTATTTTTCTTTTTCAGGATTGCTTTGGCTCTCTTTATGTTTCCATACAAATATTAAAATTATGTGTTCTAGTTTTGTGAAAAAATGCCACTGGTAATTTGATAAGGATTGCATTGAATCTGACACAGTGGAAACAGTGTCAGACTTTATTTTTCTGGGCTCCAAAATCACTGCAGATGGTGATTGCAGCCATGAAATTAAAAGACACTTACTCCTTGGAAGGAAAGTTATGACCAACCTAGATAGCATATTCAAAAGCAGAGACATTACTTTGCCAACAAAGGTCCATCTAGTCAAGGCTATGGTTTTTCCTGTGGTCATGTATGGATGTGAGAGTTGGACTGTGAAGAAAGCTGAGCACCAGAGAATTGATGCTTTTGAACTGTGGTGTTGGAGAAGACTCTTGAGAGTCCCTTGGACTACAAGGAGATCCAACCAGTCCATCCTAAAGGAGATCAGTCCTGGGTGTTCATTGGAGGGAATGATGTTGAATCTGAAAATCCAGTACTTTGGCCACCTCATGCAAAGAGTTGACTCATTGGAAAAGACCCTGATGCTGAGAGGGATTGAGGGCAGAAGCAGAAGTGGACAACAGAGCATGAGATGGCTGGATGGCATCACTGACTCTATTGACATGAGTTTGAGTAAACTTCGGGGGTTGGTGATGGACAGGGAGGCCTGGCGTGCTGGGATTCATGGGGTCGCAAAGAGTCGGACATGACTGAGCGACTGAACTGAACTGAACTGAACTGAACTGAACTGCATTGAATCTGTAGATTATGCCTTGGGTAGTATAGCCTTTTTAGAGAAATACAAATCAAAACCACAATGAGGTATCACCTCACATCAGTCAGCATGGCCATCATTAAATAATGTACAAATGATAAATGCTGGAGAGGCTGTGGAGGAGAAGAAAACCTCCTACACTGTTGATGGGAATATAAATTGGTATAGCCAGTATGGAGAACAGTGTGAAGGTTCCTTAAAAAATAAAAGAATAGAGCTGCCACATGATTATGCAATCCCACTCCTGGACAACAATCTGGAGAAAGCCAAATTCAAAAAGATACATGCACACTAATGTGAACAAAGCACTATTCACAATAGGCAAGACATGTAAGCAACCTAAACATCCATTGATAGAGAACTGGATAAAGAAGATGTGGTATCTGTGATGGAATATTACTCAGCCATATAAAAGAATGGAATAGTGCCATTTGTAGCAACATGGATAGACCTTGAGATTATCATACAATTGAAGTAAGCCAGAGGAAGACAAATATCATATGATAGCACTTACACATGGAATCTCAAAAAATGATACAAATGAACTATATCCATCAGGTAGAAAACAAAACTTGTTCTATGGCTAGCTGTCATTTCTTTCTCTTCAGCAACCATATGTACTCAGTGTGTCCTTGTACAAATTAGTCATCTCAAGATGAAGACGATAAACATCCCAAAACACGGATGTCCTCTTACTTCTCGATACTATCACTGCTAAAAGCTCAATAAGACAAATGAAGAATGTAAACCTCTGATATGGCTTCACTCACTGGGAGAATCAACTAACAACACAGGGACAGCTTGATTCCATTGACTCATTTCCATCAAGGAAAGGGCAGTAACTTGTCTTTACCAGTATTTACACTAATACAGCATATGTATTTGTCTTCCATATGGAATAGATTCTGCTAAATTCATCATTCATGGATTAACAACATTCCTTCCACACCAATATTATAATCCAAATATCACTGATTTGACCCAAGAGTTCCTCATTTCATAGTCATGTAGACCCAGCAAAGTGAATAACTATGGAAAATTATATTACTTGGAGATAGAAACCAGTGAAGATGGTACCTTTGAGTCATCCTTTAGAGGGGATGGGTAATAGCACTTTCATGTGAATTTAGGTTGCTTCTGTTTAGATAAAAACAAGAACTTATCTGGAAGCTAAAATTTGGTGGAAGTGTAAAAATAAGTTCTGAGCAAAAATACAAAATATTTCTAAAATTCAGGCAGAAAAAGAGGCATACAGTGCAAAAGAAAGGTGGGGAAAGATTCAAATAGGTGCTTTGCAAAAGATGAAATTCAGTTGGCAATGTATTGAAAAAGGTATCCCTATCATTTAACTTGGGCTTGGACATGTGGCTTATTTTGGCAGTGGAATAATATAGAAGTCTTGTGCATTTTTGCCTGACTCTTGTATTTTTAACATTGTCTTGAAAATAGGAAAAATACATAGGAGTGTTCAGTGGTCTACCGAGTTTAAGAGACATAGGAAGCAGAGATCTCTCTTTGACTCTATGCCCACTCCCACCCAGTTCCACTCACAAATCTACAGCAAGAAATAGCTTCTTAGTCACTGTTGCTAAAACCAAGCTACCTAGCTGAAACTAATATAAATCAGTTGATCCTCAGTAACCAACATTTCTATAAAAATAAATGCTTATTGTTGCATGCTGCTGAGGTACATTCAGTTCAGTTCAGTTCAGTCGCTCAGTCGTGTCCGACTCTTTGTGACCCCATGAATCACAGCACATCAGGCCTCCCTGTTCATTACTATCTCTCAGAGTTCACTCAGACTCACGGCCATCGAGTCCTTGATGCCATCCAGCCATCTCATCCTCGGTCGTCCCCTTCTCCTCCTGCCCCCAATCCCTCCCAGCATCAGAGTCTTTTACAGTGAGTCAACTCTTCGCATGAGGTGGCCAAAGTACTGAAGTTTCAGCTTTAGCATCATTCCTTCCAATGAAATCCCAGGGTTGATCTCCTTCAGAATGAACTAGTTGGATCTCCTTGCAGTCCAAGGGACTCTCAAGAGTTTTTTCCAACACCACAGTTCAAAAGCATCAATTCTTCAGTGCTCAGCCTTCTTCACAGTCCAACTCTCACATCCATACATGACCACAGGAAAAACCATAGCCTTGACTAGACAGACCTTAGTCGGCAAAGTAATGTCTCTGCTTTTGAATATACTATCTAGGTAGGTCATAACTTTTCTTTGAAGGAGTAAGCGTCTTCTAATTTCATGGCTGCAGTCACCATCTGCAGTGATCTTGGAGCCCCCCAAAATAAAGTCTGACACTGTTTCCACTGTTTCCCCATCTATTTCCCATGAAGTGATGGAATCGGATGCCATGATCTTCGTTTTCTGAATGTTGAGCTTTAAGCCAAGTTCTTCACTCTCCTCTTTCACTTTCATCAAGAGACTTTTTATCTTCTCTTCACTTTCTGCCATAAGGGTGGTGTCATCTGCATATCTGAGATTATTGATATTTCTCCCAGCAATCTTGATTCCAGGTGTGTTTCTTCCAGTCCAGCATTTCTCATGATGTTCTCTGCATAGAAGTTAAATAAGCAGGGTAACAATATACAGCCTTGACGTACTCCTTTTCCTATTTGGAACTAGTCTGTTGTTCCATGTCCAGTTCGAACTGTTGCTTCCTGACCTGCATACAGATTTCTCAAGAGGCAAGTCAGGTGGTCTGGTATTCCCATCTCGTTCAGAATTTTCCACAGTTTATTGTGATCCACACAGTCAAAGGCTTTGGCATAGTCAATAAAGCAAAGATAGATGTTTTTCTGGAACTCTCTTGCCTTTTCCACGATCGAGCAGATGTTGGCAATTTGACCGCTGGTTCCTCTGCCTTTTCTAAAACCAGCTTGAACATCAGGAAGTTCACAGTTCATGTATTGCTGAAGCCTGGCTTGGAGAACTTTGGGCATTACTTTACTAGCACGTGAGATGAGTGCAATTGTGTGGTAGTTTGAGCATTCTTTGGCATTGCCTCTCTTTGGGATTGGAATTAAAACTGATATTTTCCAGTGCTGTGGCCACTGCTGAGTGTTTCAAATTTGCTGGCATATTGAGTGCAGCACTTTCACAGCATCATCTTTCAGGATTTGAAATAGCTCAACTGGAATTCCATCACCTCCACTAGCTTTGTTTGTAGTGATACTTTCTAAG
>SJYW01042153.1:312260-349064 GCA_006410735.1 Raphicerus campestris | reverse complement strand
CGTGAGATGAGTGCAATTGTGTGGTAGTTTGAGCATTCTTTGGCATTGCCTCTCTTTGGGATTGGAATTAAAACTGATATTTTCCAGTGCTGTGGCCACTGCTGAGTGTTTCAAATTTGCTGGCATATTGAGTGCAGCACTTTCACAGCATCATCTTTCAGGATTTGAAATAGCTCAACTGGAATTCCATCACCTCCACTAGCTTTGTTTGTAGTGATACTTTCTAAGGCCCACTTGACTTCACATTCCAAGATGTCTGGCTCTAGATGAGTGATCACATCATCATGATTATCTGTATTGTGAAGATCTTTTTTGTACAGTTCTTCCATGTATGCTTGCCACCTCTTCTTAATATCTTCTGCTTCTGTTAGGGCCATACCATTTCTGTCTTTTATCGAGCCCATCTTTGCATGAAATATTCCCTTGGTATCTCTAATTTTCCTAAAGAGATCTCTAGTCTTTCCCATTCTGTTGTTTTCCTCTATTTCTTTGCACTGATTGCTGAAGAAGGCTTTCTTATCTCTTCTTGCTATTCTTTGGAACTCTGCATTCAGATGCTTATATCTTTCCTTTTCTCCTTTGCTTTTCACCTCTCTTCTTTTCACAGCTTTTGTAAGGCCTCCCCAGACAGCCATTTTGCTTTTTTGCATTTCTTTTCCATGGGGATGATCTTGATCCCTATCTCCTGTACAATGTTACGAACCTCATTCCATAGTTCATCAGGCACTCTATCTATCAGATCTTGGCCCTTAAATCTATTTCTCACTTCCACTGTATAATCATAAGGGATTTGATTTAGGTCATACCTGAATGGTCTAGTGGTTTTCCCTACTTTCTTCAATTTAAGTCTGAATTATTGTTGCTTATTATACAGAAATAGCTGATTGTCACAAATGGAAAAGTTTCTATTGATTATAAGTGAAAGTTACCCATTGAAGGTTATGAATAGGTGATGGTTGAAACCAATAATCTACCACCACTACAGGAAAGAGCTTACATACATACTCCTATGCACATATAGGTACAAAACAAATATTGAGAAGCACACTCATTGAAAGAAATACTTTTGCAAGAGACTCTGGAATTCTGGAAGATGGTTGAGAACCAGAAACAGATATAACTGTACTCTAGAGATGTAATGAAAATCTGGACACAAATCAATACCTGCTTTATACACTAGGTGACAAATGAGGTCATTTTTCTTTTCCCTGTCTAGACTCTGAAAGGTCTATGGTTTTGAAAGCAAATATGGAGAATGTAACTTTGGCTGGGACATCACTGTTCCCGTGATAGGTGTCATCATCAGTAACAGCATGAAGATTTCCAAATTGAGTTATGGTTGACTAGGACCCAAGACGGAGAAGATGATGGCACCCCACTCCAGTATTCTTGCCTCAAAAATCCCATGGATGGAGGAACCTGGTAGGCTGCAGTCCATGGGGTCACTAAGAGTCGGACATGACTGAGTGACTTCACTTTGACTTTTCACTTTCCTGAATTGGAGAAGGAAATGGCAACCCACTCCAGTGTTCTTGCCTGGAAAATCCCAGGGACAGGGGAGCCTGTTGGGTTGCCGTCTATGGGGTCGCACAGAGTTGGACACGACTGAGGTGACTTAAAAGCAGCAGGACCCAAGAAGGCCAGATTCTGCATAGTGACTATTGTTTACAAACTTTTGTGTGAGCAGTCCTTAGGAATTACACTATATGACTTGAGAATGAAGTAAGAGTGCTAACTTCCTGCTGAAGAGTGCAATGGATACAGAAATAAAATATTGGAGTCACAGTGTTAGCCCATGTTGTAACCATTACCAATGAGATTATATACTCTTCTGCTGCCCTGACAAATAAATTATATATATATATATATATATATAATAGGTATTTTTCAATCTCATTTTCATTTATGATCCATTTCTTCCATAGCATATGAAAAACAGGCAGAATACTACTCTAATCCCTCATTTTGAAGAAAAAGCTCTCTCCTATGATAAAAGCATGTTAGTACTCTTAGATTTTACTCAATTAAAATAGAACTGTAATACGAAACTTTAAATTCTAAGTGTAATCCCCAAACACAGCTTATATTGTGAGTAGTTATTTTCTTCCTGGTACACAGTTCCATTGTTCTCATGAAAAGAAAATTTTAATTGCAGGGAAGTAAAATAAATTGTCTTAGAACAAATGAATCACCCTTTGAGGAAATACAGTTACTGGTGTGTTCAAACAAACTCCATCTGATATATTCCCTTTATTTCAACCCACATAAATTATAATCTTTCCCCTCAAAGAGTGATTTGTTAAAAATATTATAGAGAAAGGGATATAATCATGAAATTTGAAAATTCAAGTTAACTATTAAAAAAAATCTGCATTGTCTACACTTTTTCTTGAAACTCCCACCAGAGGAAGTACAAATGCATTATTTACCCTCAAAGCAACATCAGAATAGACCACACAGGTAATGGCTGAGCTTGAATGGGATAATTTATATATTGGCTATACGGACTGGAAAATCAAATGAGCATGCCATGTCAGACACAAAAAAAAGTGGGCAACTTGATATATATGCCATGTGGTATGAAACAGAGCAGCTATTTGAAGATAAGGAAAATGATCAATCACCTAAGAAATAAAATAAACAGTGATGAAAAAAAAATAAACAGTGATGAAGTGATCAGCTGAGCAACAAAGGGAAGTTCAGCAGCTATTCAAGATCTTAAAGGCTTGTGAAACCAGAAAAATGACTTATTATTATTACTTATTATTATTTCTTATTCTGTGCAAAGAATAATTTTAGGTTTATGGGTAAACAAAAATGAATAAGGGTAAAGTGTAATAGGATGGGACAAGAACATTACTTTTTGCAATCTGCAGCCAAACAAATATAATTCAAGAAAGACAATGGATTCCAAATCAGAGTGAGAACATATCTAGCTTGGAGTCAGGAGATGCCTCTTATTGAAAGTAGAATTTTTGATCAGCATGTGACTGCTTAATGTTATTAAACCAACGTGTAAGCTGACACCCATGAAAAAGTGGATTCAGAATGATCAGCAAAATCCGTTAACAATAAATAAGTGTTGCAATCCTCAATTTTTAAAGTTGTGAGTTACTTCAAGAAAAACAAAAATATCAAATAGTCTTGGGTTAGTTGAAATTTCAAAATTAGTTGAATATTATGTTGTTGAAAGAAATCAAACCAAATATGTATGTGTGAATCCCCTTTTCAAGGATTCTAATAC
Organism: Raphicerus campestris; assembly: GCA_006410735.1. Taxonomy (NCBI): domain Eukaryota; kingdom Metazoa; phylum Chordata; class Mammalia; order Artiodactyla; family Bovidae; genus Raphicerus; species Raphicerus campestris. Next base: position 345,820 of record SJYW01042153.1, on the reverse strand, counting down.
ACCCCTTTCCAATTTCTATCTCCTAGATTTATTACTTCACAGTTAGAATCATAAAACTGTACACAAACTCATGAGAAACTGTCTGTGACTGTTAACCACCCATCAAATATTTATTGAGCAATTACTATTTGTAAGGGCTTCCCAGGTGGTGCCTTCTTGCCAATGCAGGAGACATTAAGAGATGTGGATTCAATCCCTGAGTCAGGAAGATCCTCTCAAGGAGGCATGGCTACCCACCCCAGTACTCTTGCCTGGGGAATCCCATAGACAGAGGAGCCTGGCGGGCTACAGTCCATAGTGTCGCAAAGAGTTGGTCACGACTGAAGTGACTTAGCACCACACACTATTTGTAAAGCTGTATTAAATTAAGATAAGAATCATACATGTATATGAAAAGGAGAGATATAGAGATGGGTATCATGAGTACAACAAGCAGGTATAGAATAGTGAATGAAGACAGTGTTTTCAAATGGAGTATTATGAAGACCTTTGAGTAGTAATATTTGAGCCGAGTCTTGAAGTGTGGATATGATTTGAGTATACAGATTTGGGAAATGTAATCGGAAAGACATCTCTAAAAACTTTCTCAGATAAAAACAGAAATGTCAATCACATCCAGGTACATCAATAGGGAACACTATGGAGCCAGTTGCTGGAATATAAACTTTGGAAAGAATAATAATTATTTTTGGAAAATAATATTTGAGCCTAATTATAAGGCAAGGGAAAGAAGAACACAGTGGTGACAGAGATTGCAAGATGGATTGCAAGAGATTGCAAGGCATGAAAGAATGCCTTATTCATCTTATTTCTTAGAGCCCAGTTTCAAAAGAACCCCATTTTGATAGTTTGCTCTCCCAACTCTGCTTTCACCCACCATATAGAGGCCTCCAAACCTTGTAAGCCTAGGTTTTGATGGGAAATCATTGCTGTTTCTTTGACATTTGTTGGTAGAGATACTGAATGTCCAAGCTGAAAGTTGTCTCATCTGTCGTTCAGGTGTCTCCCAATTTTAGATGAAGATACTGAGGCTCAGAAAAATTATCTTATTCAAAATTACATGAGTAATATTGACAACTACCTAATGAAAATCTGAGTCCCCAGCCTTGCTAGTTGAGGGTTCTTATGAATCTTTATCCACCTTGCTTGTCAGTTAAGTTCAGTCGCTCAATCCTGACTGACTCTGCAACCCCATGGACTGCAGCATGCCAGGCTTCCCTGTCAACCACCAACTCCCAGAGCTTGCTCAGACTCTTGTCCATTGAGTCAGTATGCCATCCAACAATCTCATCCTCTGTCGCCCCCTTCTCTACCTGCCTTCAATCTTTCGCAGCATCAGGGCCCTTTCCAATGAGTCAGCTCTTCGCATTAAGTAGCAAAGTATTGGAGTTTCAGTTTCAGTATCTGTCCTTCCAGTTCAAGACTGACTTCCTTCAGGATGGACTGGTTGGATCTCCTTGCGTTCCAAGGGCTCTCAAGAGTCTTCTCCAACACCACAGTTCAAAAGCATCAATTCTTTGGCACTCGGCTTTCTTTATGGTCCAGCTCTTACATCCATACCTGACTACTGGAAAAACCATAGCTTTGACTAAATGGACCTTTGTTGGCAAAGTAATGTCTCTGCTTTTCAATATGCTGTCTAGGTTGGTCATAGCTTTTCTTCCAAGGAGCAAGCGTCTTTTGATTTCATGCCTGCAGTCACCATCTTCAGTGATTTTGAAGACCCCCAAAATAAAGTCTCTCACCTTTTTTCCCCCATCTATTTGCCATGAAGTTTACCTTGCCTGTAGCCTGCCTCATTCTATGTCTAGAGTTATCAAGGAACCCCTGAAGAGGAAAGCAGAAAGTGTTTGGAAGGGTGATGACAGAGGAGTAAGTCTTTTTAAATACAACACTCAGGATGCAGCTGACACACAGATATTAATTCTAAGACTATTAGCTTGTACTCACCTGATGGAGTCGATATAAACATTGATAAATCATCTCTATTGAAAAGCTCATATTTTTGGAAGGGGGTTTATGGAGGAGTAGGTATTATGTTTATGAGGCAACTATGCTTCAACAATCCCTTTAATTGTCTCCCCAGTCATTCTTTAACAAAACCAGAACATGGCAGCCTTCTGCATCAAGCCTGCACCGTTCATCAATCTGCAAGGACTCCAATGACACGAGTTATAGGTAAGAACAGAAGAACACTATAGCATATAAACTTCACTTATATCCAACAAGAGAAAAGTCTGTTCATAGAGACTCAGATAATGGTTGGATGTAATGCACACTTCATGGTCGCTGTATTTGCCAGGATTATTTGGCTTTTTGTATTCTGCCAGATCCAAGGTAAACATGGAATAGTACAGGGGTAACCCCCTCTGTACTTTGAACGGAAAGGCAGACAGGCTGCCAAAGTCCCGCAAGTAAAAGGCCTAAGTGAGGGGGAGGGAATGATTTAGTCATCTGCTCCTAGAGACTTTCTGGACTTAATGAGAGTGCAAACCTACTACAGTACTATATAGCTGAGTCAGTAAGACTTGTGGTCCAAGGCATCTACAGCAGCAAATTTTACACAGAATTCCAAACAGAACACTTTACAAAGGTGAAGTGTTCATTGAAAGAGGACTCTATATATAAACCCCAAATTAGCTAGTAGCAGCCAGTGAATGATCTCTTTTGACTCACTCTTCCTTACCTCAAACTGAGCATACTTTTGTAAGAATATAAAAGATCCAGGACCTACTGAAGTACTTCAGAATCCAATAGCTTTGAGTTTATATTCTGGTTTTCTGCCATTTATGAGTTTTTTTACTCTATGATGCAGGGAAAATTACTAAGCTTAATTTCCTCTTCTGTAAAAAGGAGCTGCAAGGTATGTTTATAACAATACATGTAAAGCATCTAGCAAAAAGTCTCATACATGATAGACAGAAAATTATAGTAAATTGTGGCTTCTTTTATTACTCAGAATTGTATTGCAGCATGGATCCTAGGCTCCTAAAATATTATTTGGCCTTCCTTTAACACAATCTGTGTATAATTGATTAGAATAAATAATAAATCTAGAAATGATAATAATACATCATTATAATAATAATAAATAACAATAATAATATTGTTAAATTGCTGCAATTAGATCTACCTTCTCAGTTATCACAATTTGTTACTTTATAATTTGAAAGAAGATGAATGAGTCCAGATAGTGAGAAAGAGAAATAAAGTCATCTGTGGAACTATAACAGTAAATTATTCAAATGCATAGATTCACTTAATCCACTCTTTTAATTAAGAGAAGTAATTAAGAGGCCACAGCTCATGCCTTTTGGAAGTCACAATTTAGCAGTGGAAGCAGAAAGCTAAACAAATGTAAATGTGTGTGTGTGTGTGTGTGTCTGAGAGAGAGAGCAGAATGATGTACAAAGTCTGATGAAAGCACTGAAGATGGAGTAAGTTCCTGTTCAGATACCATTTCAAACCACCCATGTTAATATACAATGTATTCTTTTATTTATTTATCTAATTTATTTAATTTTGACTGCAGTGGATGTTCATTGTTGTGTCCAGGCCTTCTCTAGTCGCCGTGAGTCGAGGCTCCTCTCTGGCTGTGGTCTGCAGGCTTCTCATCGTGGTGGTTTCTCTTGGTGCAGAGCACAGGCTCTAGAGCAGACGGGCTCAGTAGTTGTGGCACGTGGGCTTAGATGCCCCATGCATGTTGGATCTTCCTGGACCAGGGATCAAAGCCACGTTCCCTGCACTGGCAGGCAAAATTCTAACCACTTAGAACCTAATGACCATCGAACTGAGGTCCATCAGGGAAGTCCACAATGAACGATTTTTTAAAGAATCTTTTCCTGAGAGAAAGTCACTAGAGAACTTTTAAATAATCAGCTGTGCTTACCCAAATTCAACTATTTCTGTTTCATAAAGTCTCAAATTATTCTTACCTGGGGTACTCAGTGACTAATGAAAGAGCATAGTTGCAATAATTCAAAAATACATTGGATTAATTGAATACAAACTTACCAAGGAATTAACAATTAATTTAAATAAATTAATAATTTAGTAGCCTTGTCTTACCCACTCCAGCATTCTTGCCTGGAGAATCCCAGGGACAGAGGAGCCTAGTGGCTGCCATCCATGGGGTCACACAGAGTTGGACACGACTGAAGCGACTTAGAAGCAACAGCAGCAGCAGCAGCCTTGTCTTATACAATAAAGGGAGCTCTTGCTGTCCCTTCTGGGTCCCTGAGAGAGGTGGACCTGCTTCTCTGAGTCTCTGAGCCATTAAGAGTTCTCAACACTACTGAAAGACTTCTCTGGCTCAGATTTCTGGAGCCATGTGGATGACACGGCAGCAGTGGTTGCTGGCCAGAAGTGGGAACCTCACTCAGAGGCCTCCAAGATGTTTCTCTGGCCCCTGTTATCCCTCTAAGAGATGTATTTGTCCATTCCCTGAAGGAAGGATTCTTCTTCCAGTAAAACGTAAAAAAGTCTTTTAGAAAACTGTCTTTCCAGGAAGTTTAGTTAACTGTTTGTAACCGATTCTATTTACCACTTCAAAACTTCCTAAACACTGCCCCAAAACTGGTGGCGTTGTGTTTTACAACCATACACTGATGGTTAGAATTCGAAATCGTCAAATGCTTTCCTAACCACAAAGGTAGACTACAAACTCTGAAATATAGAAAGTTATCTGAGGGTCATTTGCAGTAGGAAAAACTATGTAAATTACTTAAGATAGGGATGAATTGATTAAAAAATCAAGTGACATTATCTTTGAGAATCAAATGACAGTATCTTTAAAAATGAAACTAAATTAAGAGGATGTTTTATTTTTTATTCATTACCTTTAAAATGTAATTAAAATGCTACCTAATGCTTACAATGAAGAAAAAAAATTTAAAGATCAGTCACGTTATACGAAGGCTCTGAATGAAAATGTTTTTCATTGTATATTGGTCTTTACAATAGGATCATAAAGAGTACAAACATATTTTATATCTTCACCAGTTTCCCTAAGGGCTTCTGCTAGTCATTTGAAAATCAAATTATGCTCTTTAGAAACACCAATCTTACCCTTGTTATTTTTTCTTAATCAATATTAAGCAGCCTAATCATGCTGATTCTAACTTGTCAATGATTTGTCTGTGGTTTACCGACTCTCCAATACAGTATTGGAAAATCACCATTTTCATCTTAACTGATTTTCATTCTATTTGGATTGTATTATTTAGTGTTAGCAATATGCAAAAATCAATAAGATGAGAAATAGTACAGAGTGTTACTCAGTGATTAATTGGAGAATTAACTTTAGAAAGGGTCAATTCATTTTTAAGTATGTTCCCATTGTGATGCCCTTTACCTCATTAATTGTAACTTTTCTAATCCATAGGACATAATGAACATTTAGATAATGTGGACCGTTATGTTTTCTTTGCATTGTTCTTAGTAATTGTCAGCCCAACATCTCATCCATGATTGATCTAGGGGATGTCTACATGTCACCACACAAAAACAAAAGTTATTTGATGGCTCAAATTTTTATTAAGGTAGTATTCCAGCAGTGAGAAATTATCATGGTACTTAGAGAATCTCACAATTCTGATCCAAGGCATGCAGCTTACTGATAATATTGCAATTGTTTCAGCAGTGGAGTTGTCCAGTTCAAGTGTTACTAACTGTGAAGTATGCAGTTTTAGGTATTATTACCAACTGCCTGGTTCATCCTGTTAGAAATGCAATCAGAGTGAAATTGTCTGCTTGGCACAGTCCCAGTTCAATGATCACCAACTCAATCAGAAAGAACTCTGATGGTCTGGGAATCCAGAGCTCTGGATCCTTGCTCTAACTCTTCCTCTAACTATGAGTAGAACTTCATAAACCACTTTATGACTACAATCATTTCAGTTTCTCTATATGCCAAACTGGATAATAACCTGTTGCTTCCTAATCCATGTAACAGGCTGAACAATGACCCTTTATGATGTCCATGTCCCAAATCCCCCAGAACCTGGAAGCTTGCATGTTAAAAGTAATGTTCATATGTGATTAGAGTATTGGGGATGGGGATATTTTATCATGGATGATCCAGTTGGGTCCAATGTAATCGCAAAGGCCCCTAAAAGAGAGAGACAGGGGAGCAGAGTGAGCAACAGGAAGCAAGAGGTTGGAGTGATGTGAACAAGGGGCCATGAGCCAAGGAAAGCAGACAGCCTCTAGAAACTAAACATGGTAAGGAAATGAATTCTTCCCTAAAACTTCCCAATGGAACACAGCTCCACTGAGTCTTGATTTTAGACTTCTGACCTCCAGAACTGTGAAAAAATTCATTTATGTTGTTTCAAGTCATCAAGTTTTTGGTGATTGGCACAGTAGCAATAGGAAATTAATACAGTGTTTTAGAATATGAAAAAGGGGTCCAAAATGACAGTGGCTAAAAGACAAAGGGAAAAACCCATGTAAACAAAAGAAAATCTACCTACCTGAGTGAGAACCTCAGGTGAAATAAGTACACCCCTTTCCTGGCTAGCCCAGTCTACACAGGGCAGGCTCAATGGGGAGGAGACAAAACCTATAAAAAGAGGAAGCCAAGATGGGTTGTGGCTTCTCCTTTGGGGTTGGCCCGCCCTCATGCCTCAAGGGTGTACTATCCTTTGTTAGCCCAATAAAACTCTGAGCTGTAACTGAGCTGTTTAACACTGGTTGGTCCACCTTTTCAAATATTTGTTGAGGTGAGACAGAACGCAGGAAATTACACACTTTCCCGACATAAACACTTATGAACTGGGATTGGATGTTTCTCGGTTTTAACATGCTTGAAAACAAGTGGGAAAATTAAAATCCAAGGTGGCATGAATGTCTCCACTTTCTTAAGTCACAGGCACTCCCTGGTGAGGTGCAATCTACTTGTCACGCCTGTGACCTTCAATCACCAGCTATGCTGTCCCGTTTAGCCTCTTACCTTTCTCCCTTTTTGCTCTCCTTCTCTCATACTTCTTGCTTTTTGAAAAGGTAGCTGATGCCTTTTGTCAGAAAACAAAACCAAATGTAGTAGGGAAGAGCAAAAGCTGACTTGCATGTTGGATCTGTTCCTTTTACTTTAATCTTTGCTTTTCTTTGTTTTTGTTGTTATAATTACTAAAAGAATGATGTCTATACCTGTAGGCATACATAATGATCTGCCTGAAAGAAGCTGCCCTTCTGCCTAAATGTTAAACTAAAGTGCCTTTGTTGGGGGGGGGGGAGGAGGGCAGCTAAGACATTCTGCCCCTGCCCACCTGTGAATGGCTGCAGAAAAGAAGAAATTAACAATACTCTCCTTGATGCTGGCCAAGCCAAGAGACATTTTGCACAGCTAGTGGTCTTTTTACTTTACTTCCTGATCTCTTCCTCTTCTCTGTTCTATAAAAGAAACTGGCATCCAGACTCTAATAAGATGGAACTCTAGGGCGCTAGCCAGCAATCTTTTTAGACTCCCAGCTTTCCAAATAAAGTTACTATTCCTTGCCTCAACACCTTTTCTTCTGATTTTCAGCCTGTCATGCAGTGAGCAGACTCAGCTTGGCTTTCGTAACAAAAACAAAATATTAATAAGAACCTGAAATTGTAAAAATCTTCAGGGCAATCTACTCAGCATATAAGCAGCTAGTCCCACATGTAAAAAGAATGGGATGAAAGCAAGGGAGAGCTTGAATATACTGTAAATACTCAGACTTCCAACTTGGAAGTCTACAAAGGAAAGGCATCTCCCACGTTATTAATTTTCTGGTCATCAGTTCTTTGGCTAGAAATAAACTGGTTCTAAAAGCCAATCAGTCTCATGTGGCATAGGACAGAAGTCTTTACTTTGAGTGTTATGGATAGTCCCTGAACTTATGAAGTGTGATATTGTGATTTATAATCAGAAATATATACTTGGTCTTCTTCCCCTTCCTGGCACAGAGCTCTTAAAGCCATTGGAATTTCCTAAGTGTTGAGAATAACCAAGGTGTCTTTTGTTATGTTAATGAGGTGAATTTTGGAAGGCTTTCCAAGGTAACCTAAGGAGTAGGCCTTAGGCAACCTAGTGATTAGAGGATTGGAACTTTCAGTCTCACTCCTCACCTCCAGGGAGGGTAAAGACTGAATTTTTAAATTTTTAAAATTCAAAGGCCAATGATTTAATCAACCATGGGATCGACATGTACAAATTGCTATATTTAGAATGGATAACCAAAAGTCTTATTGTATAGCAGGGGAACTTTGCTCAAAGTCATGTGGCAGCATGGATGTGAGGGGAGGTTGGGGAAGAATGGATACATGTATATGTGTGGCTGAGTCCCTTGCTGTCTAACCGAAACGATCACAACATTGCTAATTGGCTATGCTGTGCTTAGTTGCTCAGCTGTATCCAACTCTTTGCAACCCTGTAGAACTTAGCCCACTGGGCTCCGTCCATGGGATTCTTCAGGCAAGAATACTCGAGTGGGTTGACACGCCCTCTTCCAGGGGAACTTCCCAACCCTGGGATCAAACCCAGGTTTCCCACATTGCAGGCAAATTCTGCACTGACTGAGTCAGCAGGAAAGCCCTATATTCTGACATAAAGTAAAAGTGTTGCAGGAAGAAGGACCCCTTCCAAGGCCTGAAACCGGGCTCTTATCTAACACTCAGAAATTAATTGCCCCAGGAGACACATGTGCTGACAAAGTAAGAGATTTTATTGGGAAAGCGCACCTGGGTGGAGAGCAGCAGGGTAAGGGAACCCTGGAGAAAAGCTCTGTCACACGGCTTTATGGTGATGGGATTAGTTTCCGGGTTGTCCTTAGCTAGTCATTCTGACTCAGAGTCCTTTCTGATGGTGCAGCCTTGTTCAGCCAAGAAGGATGCCAGCAAGAAGGATTCTGGGAAGTGGTCGGACATGTGGTGTCTCCTTTTGAACTTTCCTGAACTCTTCCAGTTGGTGATGGCTTATTAGTTCTGTATTCCTTACCAGGACCTCCTGTCATTAAACAACTCATGCAAATGGTTACTATGGTGCCTGGCCAGGTTCGGCGGTTTCAATCAGTGTGCTTCCCCTAACAAAAGTTTAAAGAAATAAAAGGAATTTAGAATTTTTAAAAAAAAGATTGAGTTCAATCATCAAAGACTGATGATTTAATCAATCATACCTATATAAATCCAGAAGGACAGAGATCAGAGATTTCAGGTTGGTGAACATGTGGAGATTAAGGGAAAATGGCACACCTGGAGAGGACAGGACGCTCTGAACCCATTCCCACATGCCATGTCCTATGTAGCTCTTCATATGGCTACTCATCTATATCCTTTATCATATCTTCAATAACCTGGTAAATTGTTTTCCTGAGTTTTGTGAGGGGCTCCCCTGATGGCTCAGCAAGGAGAGAATTTGCCTGCAATGCAGAAGACACAGGTTGGGTCCCTGACTAGGGAAGGTCCCCTGGAGGAGGAAATGGCAATACACTCCAGTATTTTTGCCTGAAATATCCCATGGACAGAGGAGCCTTTTGGGCTAAAGTCCATGAGGTTGCAAACAGTTGGACATGGCTGAGCAACTAAGCACACGGGAGTTTTGTGAGCAATTCCAGCAAATAATCAAATCCAAGAGGGAGGAGGCTATAGGAACTTACAATTCGTAGTAAAGTTAGAAGCTGTGGGTAACCTGGGGACCAATCACTTGCAATTGGCATCTCAAGTGGGGGGAAGTTTCCGGGGACTGAGAACATTACTTGGGGGATCTGATGTTATTTCCAGGTAGAGAGTGTTACAATTGAGTTGAATTGTAGGACACCCAGCTGGTGTCCCAGATTTGCTTGATGGGGAAAATACCCTACCCATCTTGGGTGGGAAGTATTGTTAGTTCTGTTTCTCTAGAAAACACTGGCAAACACACTGGCTAAATTAGAATTCTTTAATTAACAGTGAAAAAGTAAATCGTAGCATAATATTGCAACATTCTTATGTTCTGTACTACTCTCTGAGCAATTTCAGATGTCTTTAAGATTCCACCGATGATATTATGAAAAAAAAAAAAGTTAGCAAAACTAAAATGATTAATCTGCCTCACCTCTGTACCACAACCCAATGTGGTATTTTGAGATCTAATCTAGAAAATCCACCTCAGGATGATTGCTTTGATATTACAAGTATCAACATAGAATTACCCTACTGTAGTATTCATATACCTCACACCTTTCAATGGGCAGCACTATATTGCTTGGTTGTAGTTATAAGTTGGACCTTCACCGGTGGCTAAGCCATGAAGAATCCATCAGCAATGCGTGAGAAACAGTGCTTGGGTCAGGAAGATCTCCTGGAGGAGGGCATAGCAACCTACTCCTCCAGTAGTCTTCCCTAAAAAATCCCATGGACAGAGGAGCCTGGTGGGCTACAGTTCATAGGGGCACAGAGTCAGACACAACTGAGCTCCCAAGCACAGAAGATAAACTGAGACAGCAAAAAGAATTTAAGACCCCAACAGCCTCATGTTTTAAAGAAAAGCTTTGCCAATTGTTTCCAATATGTGTAATTCATGTTTACTTTATGAACATCTAAATAGCATGGTACTGAAAGTATCTTAATAGACACTTACTTAACTTTCTCATTATTATAAGAAGAAAAAGCAAATTATATGTTTTCTCATTACAAACATAGCTACCATTTTCATGCTGAAGTCTGTTCCCTCTTCTGGTTGTTCCCTGAGTTAGGTTACTTAATATGGGTGGGTTCCAAAGAAACTTTTCTGCTTTCTCTTGGAACATTGGCCCCTGTGCTACCTTTGGGATTGTTTCATTGCTGAGGCAAGAAGTGATGTTTATTCTTTCAGGTCTGAGTTTGATTCTGACCATGTAAGCACTCTAATCCACTATCAAGGCATAAAATCTTCTAGCAGTTACTTTGAAAACAAAATCTGCTTTTTCATTTAAATCTATTATCATCACAGCTAAACAAAAATGATTCGGGCTGACTCTGATATGCTTACCTCAAAGCTGGATTGTTTCAGTTAATAATGTTGTTTAAAACTTAAATGTATGAACAATACAGTTTTCAGGAAAACATTTGTGAAATGTATATGCTGCTTATGTAGTTTATATAAACAACTAAGAAGAATAAGGTAATTTTGTTCCAAATGTCAAAGGACTGTCCAAAATGTTCTTATCTCTAAATATTGCTGTTTTCTCACTTACCCATTTACTAAAATTTATGGGTATGAACCATACAATTTTCTGGAGAATTTCATGATTCTGCAAAAGCTGAATGAAAGTTAGGCAACAAATAGTACACAGTGAGTTTACTCCAAAAACAAAGCATTGTAACAGTTACAATATTATTGAATAAGATTAAGTTAAGAAAGAAAAGACAAAAGAGGCATAAGAACTTGGGTCTGCCCTCCTTTCACCAAATATGAAGATTAAGTGTTAGGAAGTAGACTATTTTGAGCAAGTTAATAGGTGGAAATGTATGATAGTGTATTAAAGATATGGTATAATTCTAAGGATTTTTCCTCACTCCATATAAACATAACCACAAAAGTCAGATACAGTGATTGCTCCCATTTTCAGGATGATGCAACTGAGGTAGTAAAGTTATTCAAGGACATGTAGCTGGTGAATGTCAAGGCCAGGATTTGACCTAGTCCTTCTGTCCTCAGAGTCTCATTCTGGATAGGACTTGCATGCAAGATTGCTAAGTTGCTTCAGTCAGTCTGACTCTTTGTGACCCTATGGACTCTAGCCTGCCAGGCTCCTCTGTCCATGGGATTCTCCAGGAAAGAATACTGGAGTGGGTTGCCATGCCTTCCTCCAGGGTATCTTCCTGACCCAGGGATTGAACCCATGTCTCCTGTACTGGCAGACAGGTTCTTTACCACTAGCACCACCCGGGAAGCCCAGATAGAGTTCATACAATTCAATAATGTACAAATAAAGGAAAAGGTGAAGACAAGTTTTCTTTTATTTAAATTTGGATGCTAATAAGTTTATTTTCATAAAACAAAGTGAGACAAAAATTAAGTATCTTCCAAGTCATAAATATTACCAATTAAACTACAAAAACTTAACAACAACAACCCCTGGGCAATGACTCAGCAAGTTGGATATGCCTGGGTGTCATCTGCTTAACAACTGGAATAACTTTTACTGTTAAGGGATCTTTGTGGTTCAAGACTGATACAACAGGGTGGGGACAGCAACAAGGTGAGCGTTACCTTTAAGTAAAATGGAAAACTTCTTAAAAGAGATGTGTGCGTGGTTAATGGCAAGAGTCTTGCAGAACCAGAGCCTTCTCTGAAAGTATCCTGTAATATTAACCCTCCTCAGCTGCCAGGCCTCTCCACTGTCCCTTGTAAGCTTTATGGATATTCTTGAGCCTTCTCTTTTCATTGTTAATTCATGTCCAGAATCTATAGCAGTATTTATTTCATAATGAAATGATGTTCTCTGGTTACTACAATAAATAAACTTCCTTGACTAGAGTGGAAAATAAGAATTTCATGTTAAATAATAGAATACAGAATCACATGCTAAAGTAAACAGTTAGAATAAAATTCTGCCCATTGGAAAAGAATTCCATATGGAATAAATACGAATTGTATGCCTAGTCACTCAGTCGGGTCCAAGTCTTTGTGAACCTTTGGACTGTAGTTCACCAGGCTCCTCTGTCCATGGGATTTTTCAGGCAAGAATACTGAAGTGAGTTGCCTTTTCCTCCTCCAGAAGATCTTCCCAATCCAGGGACTGAACCCAGGTCTCCTGTGTCTGCTAGACTGCAGGCAGATTCTTTACTCACTGAGCCATCAACAAAGCCCTTAAACACACATTAGCCTGAGTTACATTCTTCAAATCTTAATTATTTTTATCACACACTGCTTGCTTAACTGTGCTGAAAATACCTATTGTATCTCAACCTTGCGTTAAGACTTACCAAAAAAAAAAGAAATAAAACAGAAATGCCGTGGCAGCACGAGTCATTTCCTACAATTTTAAAAAAGTCTTTTATCTGAAAAAGACTGAACCACATACTCAGTTCCTTAAGATGAGAAACACCTTCATTTGAAATAATAAAATGAGGTGACAGTGATGAAAAAGATATGACAAAGTAGAAACAATGCTTTGGGTTTTTGTTTGTTTGTTTGTTTGTTTGTTTTAGTTTGAATGTTTAATAACTGTCTAGATACTCACTAGAAGTAATCCATCTGAGAGCCTGATTATTCTTCTATGATTTCAGGGTAGAATACAAAATCTGAAGCACAAAAGTTGCTTAGTAAATATTTACTAAACTAAATGAATGACAAATGTTTTTCCCTCAAATAAAGGGCATCACTCAAATTCACTAGCAAAGCATGTAAGTTTTACCCAAGTGGAAAGTGAGATCATAATATCATAGAATTTTGGAAAAGCATGGAAGCACATGAGGTTTCTTTCTTGGTGCCCAAGAAAATTTTAGGTTGTAAGGGAGAAAAGTACACATTGAGAGTATCTGAATCCTGTTCTCAAGTCCCCCCCGCCCCAGTCATGTGCATTTTTCTGATATTTTAAAATTCAAAGTTTCCTTTCCCTTCATATTGGAATGACCATCCAGTCTGTTCACCAGATGCTTCTTATACCAACTCTTGTCAGATCTCAGCACAGAAGTATCATCTCTTGGATAGGGCTCCTTTCTGTTCTTCCTTTGCACATAAATTAAAAGTTCATTGTGTCTGAATTGTAAGAAAATTATAGTTCAATTGTAAAGAATAATGCCAACTTCAGAAAAAATGTTTAAATCAGAAATTAAGTAGAAACTAATATTCTAGAGCTTTAAAAAAAGAGAATTATAAGTCAAAGATATATTATTGTTATCTTTAAATGTTATCTTTTAAGATAACATCTTAAGTTATCTTTAAATGTTATCTTTTAAGATAACATCTTAAATGTTATCTTTAAATGGCTTAATTGAAGGATGTTAAGAGGATGGTCAAGGACCTACAGCAAATATATCAACTCTTCTGACTGTTATTGTATCAATAGTTTCATTCTTATAGGATTTGCATAGCTTTAAGTGCAACCATACTTGAGACAAGTCATATCTGCAATCACCTTATCATTTAAAACCTTATCAGGATTACTAATCACTTGACAAGTCTGAGAATCAAAGCAGCTACCCCAGGTGTAAAGGAAATACAGTATCAAAAATAGTTCAAGGACTCAAAGATAAAATCTATATATATCAACCGGATTTGAATTCTTTCTCTTCCATAAAGGTTTTGTACAATTTTATGGGAACATCTACATATTGCAGTTACATGATTGCTTTACAGTTCCTTCTAGCGTGTGTCTTCCACGTGGTCAGGAAAAGCTTCTGTTTCCTCAGGTCCCATTCAGAGTTTTGCATGAAGCTTATTTTCTGTTTGTATATTAAATATTGCCTTGAGCCATCTTTACATTTGCTAACTACACTCTTTGGCCATATTAGAATAAATAAGATGCAAGCAATAGTCCATAGATGGGGCTAATTAGCTGCAGAAGTGCTAATATTCTAAAATAAGCTGTGCTGTAGAGTAGCATCCATTTTGTAGGTTTTCTGTCTCTAGATACAATTAAAAAGAAAAAAAGACAATTAAATCTGGTATTTTTCTCGGGCTGCATTGTTGACCTATGAAGCTCCATTCTTCCACCAGCAAGCTTTGCAAACCACTAGTTTCTGTTTTTATTTAATATGTCCAAATCTGATTTAACAGAACTTAAAGCCATTCCAGCACATCAGGCACAGAAAGTCCCTTTGATCTTTTTGCCACTTTTAAGAAACATCTGCATTTTTGTAAAGACCTTGTAGGAAGAGCCAAAAATTGGAGAACAGATAGTCTCATGCAAGAAGATAGAATTGTTAGAGAAACCAACTCTTCTTGTTAGGGTCCCAGAGACCTGAACAGAAGGCTGGCGGTAACTAGGGCTATAAACACCAAGTTGTTTCCAAGAACTGGGATTGAGAAGTGACCGATTCTATCATTCCATTTTATAAGACAGCCTGATATCATTCTCAAAGAAGGACAGAATGGTAAGATTGGTTTTAAGATTATCCAAACATTTGCTTCCCAGTAAGGAAATGACAACCAAAAAAAAGTTCCTATTTGGACTTTGCCCTTTTCTAGTTTTTAAAAATAAATTTTCAACCTTTCTTTGTCAAAAGCTCTCTGTTGAGTTTTATTCCATCTGGGTTTCATTTCCAAGAGAAAAGACTAGCCTGCATAAATACCCATATATCTCGGTGTGTGGGGGTAAACACGGTCAACTGTTACATCTGTCTACAAGGTTCTAACCCCACTAAGTGCTTAGAAAACTTCTGCATATTCCCTAGCTCCCTTCACGTGTTTGAACTGAGCTGAACTTTTTTGTGTTCCAGATAAATGCTGGAGTGTGCCATGTAAAATACTGTTCAAACACTTCTTTTGAGCAGAGTGTTGAAAATAACAAGCTGAAGAATCCGAGACTAGCTCAGATGTGCTGGTTAAGAGAGAGCCCTGAGGGAAGCTCCAAGACCTGGGAAGAGTTAGCCTCTATCTCCCATCCTGCTGCTGGTCTGTTTCCTTTCCCACGCAGGTGGAAACAGAGCACTGAATGAAAGAAAAAGCAAAGTGGCAGATGATAGACAGCAGAAGTTTTCCATCATAGCCTCATCCAGGTTTCTAGCACATGTTGTAGATTGAGTGTTCCATGAAGCCCAAGAGGCATGAACCTTGGGCCAAAACTTCTCATGGTTTATTGAAAACATTTCCAGGTCTTGGAAATGTATCCTAAGAGGAATTCCTATCATTTCTGGAAAAGCCAGGCAAACTAATAAGTCCTGAGAACCCAGTGGCCCTTCCCTCTCCCCTTTTAGCAAGAAAGACAAAGCAGTCAGTCCAGACAGTACATATGTGAGAATAAGTCACTTTCAGAATTTAAATGAGAAGATACAAAGTCATATAAAATATCCTAGAGTAGTCTGGATTTTCATTTATCTAGATATACATGTATATATTTACATAGTTAATGCAGCACAGACTGAGAAGCAAAAAAGAAAAAAAGTACACATTCTAAACTATGTTCCCGTCTCAAGGAAGGCTACTAAATAGTCACTGAGATGTCTCCAGATTCTAAATTACATTGTTATTTCATTTTATGCTTATCAAATTTATGGAAATATATTTTAGGAATGATAAACTGCATACATTTAAAGTATACCATGAAATTAGCTTTGACAGATGCACACACCCATGAAACCACCAACACACTCAAAAAGCAGAACAGTTCCATGAACTTCAAATAATTTCTGGTGCCCCTTTGTAGTCAATCCCTTTCTCTACCTTCAGCCCAGCCAACCTCTGATTTGTTTTCTGTCAATTTGTATTTATGGAAATGTAATTACGCAGTATGTACTCTGATATCTGGCTTTATTCACTCAGTATAATGATTTTTGAGATTCTTCATGTGATGGCATGCACTAGTAAATTTTTATTGTTTTATTCTTCTAATCACATACTTGCTGGTGGACAATTAGGTTGTTTCTAGTTTGGTGCTATTTTGAATAAAACTGCTACGGACATGCACATGCAAGTCTCTGAGTGTTTCTTCTGTGTAAGGACATAAGAGTGCAATCGATGGGTGAATGCTAGTTGTACATTTAAAATTCTAAGAAAATGCAAACTAGTTTTCCAAGGGGACTATCCAATTCTACATTTTCCTTATGAATAATTCTATATTCCACATTCTCATCAACACTTAGTGCGATTAGTCTTTTTAACTTCATCCATTCTAATGTGTGTGTAGCTCTCATTTCTGTCTGTATTCTTCTGACGACTAAATTAAGCATGTTCTCATGCGCTTATGACCATTACTTTACCTTCTTTTGTGAGGTGTCAATGAGGTCATTTTTATCATATTTATAAAGTTTTTTCTGTTTTTATGGTTGAATTGTAAAAGTCATTTATGAATTTTGGTCATGAGTCTTTTGGCAGATACACATACTGCAAACATTTTCCCCAATCTTTGGTATGTTTTTTGTTTTCTTAACCATGTATTTTGAACAGAAAAACAAGATTTAATAGTAAAGCTAAATTTAATGTATTCTTTCTGGTTTATGTTTTTTGCCTCCTCCCCAAATTGCAAGGATTTTTTTTTCCTTTTTTTCTTATAATAGATAAAAAAGTTTTCCAAGTAGTATTGAGAATTCCCAAAGACCTTTCACAGAACTTCCCTCAATTTTAGCATCTTGTATATTCATATTACAGTTATCAAGACTAAGATGCTAAGACTGGTAAAATACTATTGACTAAACTGGAGCCTTATTTATATTTCATCACTTTTTATATTAATGTCAATTTTCTTTTTTCAACTGAAGAATAGTTAATAATAGTATATTAGTATTAGATATACAACATAGTGATTTTTTTCTTTTTTTTTGGCCCCTTCATTGGAAGCACAGAGTCTTAATCACTGGAGGCCAGGGAAATCCCAAACTTTACATACTCCACTTAAAGTGATTAAAAATATTAGCTATGGTCCCTGTGCTATATAATACATCTTGTAGCTTATTCGTTTTATACATGTTAATAGTAGATCATCTCTTCCAATTCCTTACCCCTATTGTGCCCCTTCCCCCTTCACTTTCCAAGAGTCACTAGTAATATTGTGTGCGGGTAAGTCTGTGTATATGTGTATGTAAATGTGTTTCCTCTAGAGTTTATAGTTTTTACCTGATTAAAGGTCAATCTATTATGGCTTTTTCTACCACATTAAAGGCAGAAATACCCCCAAACTCTATCATTTAATATAGCAATAAACATGTGTGTTCTTTTGCCTAACTATTCTGTTTCAAATGTTACTTATTACTTGCCTTTATTCATTTTCCTATAATGTTAATATTTAAGATCATGGCATCTGGTCTCATCACTTCATGGGAAATAGATGGGGAAACAGTGGAAACAGTGTCAGACTTTATTTTGGGGGCTCCAAAATTACTGCAGATGGTGACTGCAGCCATGAAAATAAAAGACGCTTACTCCTTGGAAGGAAAGTTATGACCAACCTAGATAGCATATTCAAAAGCAGAGACAATCCATCTAGTCAAGGTTATGGTTTTTCCAGTGGCTATGTATGGATGTGAGAGTTGGACTGTGAAGAAAGCTGAGTGCTTAAAAATCAATGCTTTTGAACTGTGGCATTGAAGAAGACTCTTACGAATCTCAGTCTATTCTAAAGGAGATCAGTCCTGGGTGTTCTTTGGAAGTATTGATGCTAAAGCTGAAACGCCAATATTTTGGCCACCTCATGAGAAGAGTTGACTCATTGGAAAAGACTCTGATGCTGGGAGGGATTGGGGGCAGGAGGAGAAGGGGACGACCGAGGATGAGATGGCTGGATGGCATCACCCACTCTGTGGAAATCAGTCTTGTGTGAACTCTGGGAGTTGGTGATGGACCGGGAGGCCTGGCGTGCTGCAGTTCATGGCGTCGCAACGAGTCAGACAAGACTGAATGACTGAACTGAACTGAAATTGTTCATCTACATATGGCCCTCATGGCTCAGTGGTAAAAAATCCACCTGCAGTGCAGGAGACTTGCAGGAGAAGCGGGTTCAATCTCTGGATCAGGGAGATCCCCTGGAGAAGGGCGTGACAACCCACTCCAATATTCTTGCCTGGGAAATCCCAGGGACAGAGAAGCCTGTTAGGTTATAGTCCTAGGGTCACAAAGAGTTGGACGTGACTAAGCAACTAAACAACAAAGAGTACTCACAGCTTAGCAAGAATTTTCACTTGTACCATTTTTGCTGTTTTCAAATAGCCCATGAAAAAGAGTAGATATTTTTAATGTTAGAGAAAAGAAAATTGGATTTCAAAGAACAGAAGATAACAAAAGATCACACTTGATAAGGATTCATGTGTGTGTGGAGAGAGAGAGAAAAATCATCCATCTTTAGAGCAGAAACAATCCAAAGAAACCTTAAAGATAACTGTATCCAAGGTTTTCTATGAAAGACTGAATAGATGCTTGGCGACTTTCAAAGTGTGCAAAACTAGTTAATGATGGAGCCAGAATTTCTTCTTAGTCTCAAGAATCAAACTAGTAGGAAAGTTGGCATAAAAAAAGCCAAAGTTTGTACTGTAGAAGAAAGGACTTCTAGCAAAAGTTTCACACTAAAATGACAAGCTAAAGAATTGCACATTCTCTATTAATTTACAGGCATTTAAGCAGAGACTGAACTTCTTAAGGAAGCTGTGGGATATATGGAAGTTTTTATGGGTAATTGAACTAGACAACCATTAATGTTCCTTCCAGACCAGATCATACATGACTTGACAATTCAGTGGCCACTATCACTGCATCTGAAAGGGCCATTCTTTCAGTCTGACTTTATCACGTTGACACATTAGGGTGTATGTCTTGAAGAAATAATTTTTAAATTATGAGGTTAATGTTCTTCGTACGTGGTGCTTGCTGAGTCTATTGAAGCTAAGAAAATATTTTAGAATTCCTGTCATAGCAGACATAAATTTCACAAGATGAAATCATTGTAATAAAGTTGTCATTTATTGTTCTTTGCAAAAAAAAATAATAAAGTTATGCTTAATTATAATTATAATCAATTGTTATATTAAACAATCTGAATGATTTTCTTCTTATAAATCAAACACATAGACTTACACATGTATATAGAAAGAGAATTATGGATTAAATTTTCTTCTTGGAAAAATAGTTCTTTGAATTTATTAATATAAATGTGATTTGAAATTAAAATTTTCAGCCAAAGAGAAAATATGAAAACTGTAACTTTGCTGTACTAGTTTATAATTCAGCTTAATGGATTCTTGAGCCACCCCCTTTTCCAGTAGGACAGTTATTCTCAAAAGTGTGGTTAAGAGACCCCTAGAAATTCACAAGACCATTTCAAGGGTTCTGCCAAGTCAAATAACTTTCATGATAATAAGGAAACCTTGTTGCATTTTTACTTTCACTCGTGTGTAAGTGTACAGTACACTTTTCCCAAAACTATATGTTATGCAGGATGTGTTCTTTTAATAAAAATGGAATACACACTTGTGTGGAATATTCCTATGTTTTCTGAAACCTAGTAATAGCATATAAATATTTGCATTTTCATACATGCACTTAATTTTTCATTAGTACTTACACTATTTTATTAGTATCACTCATTCACCAATTATACTTTTATTCTTTGTTAGCTCATTATCATCCAATGAATCTTACTTTGAAATTCTTCAATTCTCCTTATACTTAGATGGAAACAAAAAAGAAGTAAAAATCCTCTGATTTTGATAACTTTAAATTTTTTAAATATTTTAACTTTTTAGTTATTATCTAAAGATAAATAGCTCCTATTTTACAGTGTAACTGTTTATTTTGAAATAAGGGAAATATATATTTTAGTTGGGGCTGCCCTGTAGCTCAGCAGCAAAGAATCCACCTCCAATACAAGAGAAGTGGGTTGGATCCCTGGGTTGGGAAGATCCCCTTGAGAAGATGTCTAGTATCCTTGCCTGGGAAATCCCAGGGACAGAGGAGCCTGGTGGGCTGCAGTCCAAGGAGTCACAAAATAGCAGGACGAGACTAAGTAACTAAACAACAACAAAATGTTATATTTGAGGAACAATTATTGGATTTTTTAAAAAGACTCATTTTCTCAACCATCTACACCTAAAAATGCTGAGAAAAATAAAACTCTCATGTTAGACAGTTATTTGACTAATGGAAGGGAAGAATTTTCTCTAAAGAAAAATTATTCAACATTTTTAATATTCAGTGCCACTTGTGCTTGGTGCCAAAAATTCACATAAAACAAGCTCTTTCCAGTTGCTTATTTAGTACCCTTAACAGATAAATATAAGCCATATCTGTAGATTCATCCACTTGTAAGGGAAAAGGACAGTTCTGCAGGTGAAATATTATCTCACCTCCACGTTTGCAAGGAAAATTTTAATATCCAGTTGCTTATTTAGTACCCTTAACAGATAAATATAAGCCATATCTGTAGATTCATCCACTTGTAAGGGAAAAGGACAGTTCTGCAGATGAGATATTATCTCACCTCCACGTTTGCAAGGAAAATTTTAATATGACAATATCTTCTAACACCAAATTTATCACTAGTGTCAACACCTTTGCCTGTTCTTCATCAGTAAGCATTGAGCAGTCAGTGGTCCAAAACTCTACTAAACCTCACTTTTGTGTGCTCTTCTGTAGTCAATGGAACATGATGCCATTCCCTGTAAGATGTTTCAGAGAATTCTTTTAAGTCTAGTTTAAAAAATCTGTAAGAAATAGTTTTCATCACTTTGAGGGCCTCATGAAAGTACTGTGTTGACTTTCGCAATGATAGTGTACAAAAGCAACAACGAGAAAAACTGCTAGTGCCCTAGCACAAATCAGAGTAGTGGTACCCAACTGTTACTACTGGTCATTGTGTTCTTCACTGATGGGCTCTTCCAAGTAAAATAAAATAATAATAATAATGTCAGTATTAATTAGCAATGTATAGTTTCTTGGCTCTCCCTGAGCACCTAGGATAATGAAAACTGGGGCTTGCTTTCTCCCTTGGAATACTTAGTGGAGGTTTGAGGGTTTTCTCTTGGGAGTTTTTTGTTTAATATGATAAGTCTTTCTTAAATACATATTTATTTATTTGGCTGCACCTGGTCTTAGTTGTGGCACTTAGTTGTGGCACGTGAGATCTTTAGGTGCAGCACGTGGGATCTTTTGGGCTTTCCTGATGGCTCAGTGGTAAAGAATCCGCCTGCCAATGCAGGAGACACAGGAGACCTGAGTTCGATCCCTGGGTAGGAAAAATCTCCTGGAGAAGGAAATGGCAACCCACTCCAGTACTCTTACCTGGGAAATCTCATGGACAGAAGATCCTGATGGGCTACAGTCCATGGGATCGCAAAGAGTCAGACATGACTTGGCAATCCACCACAACAAACATGAGTCGTGGCATGAGGTATCTATTTCCCTAACTAGGGATCAAACCTGGGCCCCCTGTATTGGAGCTCAGTGTCTTAGTCATTAGAACCACCAGAGAAGTCCTGGAAGTGGTTTTAATTTGGGAAGGAGAAGGATTTAGGAATGTGAGAGCATGCTGCTATCTTTCCAGAATTCCTCTTCATAGTTAAATGGTAAAAATATGAATGACTAAATCCATTAATCTTTTTCTGGATGGCTAACTTATTAAAAAAAATTTTTTCACCAAAATTCTATATTCTTCACAAGTATTGTTCTAGGTTTGCAGACTTCATTACTGTTACTACTTATTTGTTTGCTGTTTTATTGATTTTTAAATTTATTTCCTTTCAAAAATATTTTATTTATTGTTGTCTCTCTCCCACTATTGTGTCCATAAGAATGGAGTTGATGTTTATGTTCTATTTGTTACCCCACTGCCACCTGGGAAGCCCACCTTCTTAAATATGGCTCTTTATAATGGGTTAAACTCACGTAAATCCATATTTATAGGATACATGAAAAACCCAGTGACATTAACAATTGAAAATGATGAACCTGTTTGCAGGGCAGCAGTGTAGACACAGTGGGGGAAGGAGAGGATGGGATGACCCGAGAGCCTAGCATGGAAACGTGTTACCATATGTAAAGTAGATAACTCATGAGAATTTGCTATGTAAAACAAGGAGCTCAACTCAGTGTTCTGTGACATCCTAGAGGTAGGATGGGATGGGAGATGGGAAGGGGCTTCAGGAGTGAAGGAACATATATATACTTGCGGTTTTAATCAAATTTTTAAGGGAAAAAATGAAAATGTTACTATAGTTGTTATTCACTGACATTTTCTTGTGTCCAATGCCTTTGTCTCTTCTGCTAGGGATAGTAAAACAAAATTCAGACTTACCCTGATTAGTTCTAAACAACTGTGGGTCAGCCTTGATCTGATTAAAAGCTCTTTTCCTTTTAAAGACTTTGAAAAGTCTCTTCCTAGATCACAGTTAGCTGTACTTGTCTTTACATGCATGTCTTTCTTACTCCAACATGTCCTCAGAAACATCAACAATAGTTAACTTGCTCCTTATTGTATCTGGCTATCCACTTTACTCCCCTTCTGGCTGTCTTCGTGATTCCTAGTTCTTCTCTGATCCCTCAGCAGGTAAAGAAATCGCCTGCAATACAGGAGCCACAGGAAAAGCGGCTTTGATCATTGGGTCAGGAATATCCCCTGGAGGAGGAAATGCAACCCACTCCAGCATTCCTGCCTGGAAAATCCCATGGAAAGAGGAGACTGGCTGGCTATAGTCCAAAGTGTTGCAAACAGTCAGACATGACTGAACGATAGAATCAGTCATACTAAATGATAGAGATGACAATCACCAAGATCAGGGCGATTTTTTTTTCCCCTGTATAGTGATGCCACTTTAGGTCACACTCGATAGGAATAGTTCCACTGGTGAGGCTCTTGAAGAACACAGGCAATTTTGCCCTTCCACATTCACAACACAACACATCATGTTGCATAAATATGGCTACACTGCCTGATGTATTAATAGTTTCCTGTGTAGTTGTTTACTTTTTATTACTCTCATCATCATCACCACCATCATCACTATTTACAGCTATACCTATTTGCTATTTCTTTGCATTATAAACACAGCATGAATTTCATTGTCTCATTAAATGAAATGATCTAAAATATTGAGTGTACCTGCATTTACCAAATCCAATATTATTTTCCAAGCCACCAAATTCTTTTCCATTTTTTAAAAGGGAATTCTGATGTTCAGAGCAGAAAAGTAATTTTTCCTTAATGGCCCACTGTGTGTCAGTGATGGAGCTGGTAATAAAGCCCTAGTTGTCTGACTCTCCAACTCAGTGCTCAATTGAAATTGTATTCACTCAATGAAAGCTAAATGAGGAAAGGAAAGAAAAGTTGCACACTGATTCCACAGAATATGTTGTGTCAAACTAATGTCATCCATTTCATTCCTTGCAACCCAAGCATACTTCAAGTACCATTTACTAAGTGACCTGTGAAAGTCATTTCATGCAACAATACAATGTTTGAAGTTTCTAAGTTACTCATTTTGAAATATTAACAATATATTTTGTGAGCTTACTCTCCCTCCATAAAATTAATAGATCATTTACGTACTAGTTTTCTAACACAGTTATGAAGACTTATTCATTCAAACTAATAATAAATTCTGTATTAAGTAGTGAAGAGGGTGTTTTAAAAAGCTCCCTGGTATTTACCAAGTAATACCACTGTAATTTAACATATACTATCTCATTGGAGGGCTTTCCTAGTGACTCTGTGGCAAAGAATACACCTGCAATTCAGGCGACCCCAGGAAATGTGGGTTGGATCTCTGGGGCAGGAAGATCCCCTGGAGGAGGGCATGGCACATGAGTTTTCTTGCCTGGAGAATTCCATGGACAGAGGAGCCTGGTGGGCTAAGTCTGTAAAATCTCAAGGAATCAGACATGACATGCATGCATTTCATTGACACACCTTGAAAAACAGTGATATTGGTGTTTATTATTATTATTTTACTATTCATTAAAGGTTAAGCTTTGAGCATTCAAGTAATTAATTAACAGAACCAAGTTTCAAATTCCACTCTGCAGAGAAACATCTCCTGTATTGAAAATAAGGCATTATTCTAAACCCCCTCAATTTCAAACCTAATAATAAATATGAAACTGAATTTAAGAAAAAGAAATTATCATCATCATCAATATCTTCTGTGTGATCTAGAATACTTTGCTAGAGACACAGTAAACCACGTGTAATTTGTAGTTCACATGCTAAACAGATATGCTGTTTTTCATCAGAATAAAAAGAAACATTTGTTATTTAAGAGACGTATAACCACTTTGAAAGAAATTAATAAATGCTTTCTAAAATTTTTACCTTATTTTAATAGACATAATATGAATCATCATTTAAAATAAATGTTAATGCAGAGAATTACTTGTTTATTACTTTTGTTTGGTTAAATATTCATGAAGACAGTCACTCTCTATAGAAACTATTATAAAAAATATTGAAAATAACACAACTATTGAAATATTTAAAAGTAACTCAAAAAACTTTTATGCTCAGGAATCAGAAATTGTAAGAATAGAGAAGAAACATGTTAAATAAAACTCAAAACCAGATACTCAGTGTTTATGGGCATTCCGCACAGGACTTGGTCTTTCATTCTTTATTATAAAAGATTTTTTATAACAACATAGTAGATGTATAGGTATTATGCATATATGTGTATATTTGCACATATATCAATATTTATATGAAATGAATAACTAAAATATTAAATGATGAAATTGAGATTCAAGAGTACTCTAACAGATGATGAGTTCAAATAATATAATAGAATAATAAGAAAAATAAAGTCCTAATTTGGGAGCAAAAGAAACCAATCATGTAAGGAAGACATGAGATAGACCTGGCTTGACAACTGTTTAAGTAAAGCGATTCAGATTCATCTGACCATAATTCTATAAAAATCAAAAAAGTGACATGTGGTTACAAATGTTCTATTTGTATACATTTTCAGACTTTTACTTTAGAATTATTTATAACAAGAAATGAAGACAACATAAACATAGAAATTTAGGAAAATACATTATTATACATCAAGAGAAAATGGGTGTATAATACAGCACAAAAAATTTGTTTTTCATCTTTTAAAAATTTATTTTTTAATTGAAGGATAAATACTTCACAGAATTGTGTTGGTTTCTGCTAAACATCAACATGAATCAGCCAGAGGTATACATATGTCCCCTCCCTCTTGAACCTCCCTCTTACCTCCCTCCCTCTAGGTTGTTACAGAGGCCTGGTTCGAGTTCCCTGAGTCAGAAAGAAAGAATTTTGAATCACAATAAAATNTGGGGCCACCCAAGATGGTCGGGTCATGGTAGAGAGATCTGACAGAATGTGGTCCACTGGAGAAGGGAATGGCAAACCACTTCAATATCCTTGCCTTGAGAACCCCATGAACAGTATGAAAAAGCAAAAAGATAGGACACTGAGAGATGAACTCCCCAGGTTTGTAGGTGCCCAATATGATACTGGAGATCAGTGGAGAAATAACTCCAGAAAGAATTAAGGGATGGAGCCAAAGCAAAAACAATATCCAATACAATATACTAATGCATTTATTTGGAATTTAGAAAGATGGTAGTGATGACCCTATATATAAGACAGCAAAAGAGATACAGATATCTAGAACATTCTTTTGGACTCTGTGGGAGAGGGCAAGGGGGGAATGATTTGGAAGAATGGCGTTGAAACGTGTATAATATCATATGTGAAATGAATCACCAGTCCAGGTTCGATGTATGGTACAGGATGCTCAGGGCTGGTGCACTGGGATGACCCAGAGGGATGGTATGGAGAGGGAGGTGTGAGAGGGGTTCAGGATGGGGAATTCGTGTGCACCCGTGGCAGATTCATGTTGATGTATGGCAATACCAATACAATATTGTAAAGTAATTAGCCTTCAATTAAAATAAATACATTTATAGTTTAAAAAGTAAAAATAAAACAAAATGCATAGGTTATTTTATCATATGCTAAAAATTAGTCTCTAAATTATTGAAAAAATAAACACAGAAGGTTTTACTTATCTCTTAAATAAGATATACTTATGTCTAATAGAAATGTCTGTTTTTCATAAAAATCATGAGACTCAATGTTTTCCTATATACATTCAATCTTTCTTTCCAAAACCAAATTTGTCCAAGTTTTTCAAATTTTCAGTAGTATAAAATTAATAGATATGCATATGGAAAATCTAAATAGTATGTAATGTAAGCTAACTTATTTATTTCTAGTTTCTTGTAAGGGGCATACATCAGTCAAATTTTAATAATTCTTAAAAGAACCTATTCTATTGATTTTTTTGCCTTTTTCCAGAAATTCTCAACCATGACTTAGGTCTTCATCACTGAAAAATAAGTAGAAACTCTAGGGAAGACTCACAGAAATGATGTAAAAATGATACGAGATTGGGGTAAAAGATCTGAAAGCCCATGACGTTCACAAACTCATGGTCCCGTTTTAGCTTTCTCATATGGAGTGGGGCACAATAGCTAGTTGGTATTCCTTAGAATTATAGAAGTAGAAAAAGTATAAAATTCTCCCTGAATAGACTTGTTCCTGGTCTTTATCTAAAAAATAAAATAAATAAATAGAATCATCTTTCTGACAGTGCATTTCATCATGTCACTAAGTCACATTTTGGGTTACCAACAACTCAGAAACAAATCCATAGTAGAATAGGGTTTGAGGTTGAAAAAAAATGTGGATTCTGAAGACAATCTGTCCATATTCACGACCCAGCTCTGCCTGTGCCCCGTGGGGCAAGTTGCTGGAGGACTCTGTAACTTAGTTCTGTTTAAAATGTAGGTAATAATATTGCTGATCTCATAGAGCTACTGAGAGAATCAAAAAAAGTATTACGTGGCTGGACACTGCTTGGTACACAGTACATGCTAAAAATATGTGTTTGCTATTATTACTGTCATCTAACCCTTTAATTAAGTAATCTGAAAATAGAAAAACTGAGAGAGTTAGCATGACTTTATAACTAATTTATAGCCTTCTCTGTGCATCTATTCTCATCAAAGACATACATTGGTAATATTATAACACAGTATAAATGTTAAACGAAAATTAATTTTACTTTTCTCTTTTAACACTTTAAAGAAATATTCTGTTCTTTTTGATGAAAAGAGTATATTTTTCCTGATGTGGGTAAAAATGAATCTCCTCTTTTCCAAGGAGAAAATTTTAAAAAAACTGGTTCCTGTCTCTTCAAGGAAAGGGAAGAGAGTTTTCCTTAGATTAATGGTGTAGAGCTCAGTTATAATGTGTCACTGAAGTTCTCCCTGATAGCCCACCAAATGCTTCTGTGTGGGTAAATAAAAGAATAGGGATTTGATGTGCATCTTAAAATTGGCACAGGCTGAGAAGTTGGAGAGGGCTTCCCAGATGGCGCTGATGGAAAAGAAGCCCCTTCCAGTTCATGAGACATAAGAGAGCCAGGTTAGATCGCTGGGTCAAGAAGATCCCTTGGAGAAGGGTATGACAATCCACTTTAGTATTCTTGCCTGGAGAATCCCAAGGACAGAGGAGCCTCATGAGCTACGGATCCATAGAATCACAATAAAATGACTTAGCATGCACATAGCACAGGAGGTTGGAGAGCCTTGTGTAGACAAAGAAGTAGCAGATTAGAAAAAAAGATGCATGGAAAACTCAGTACAATAATCCTAGATTCCTTTCTGGAAAGGATCAATAAAGTGGAAAATGAAAGAATATTGCAAGGATATTACTTCACTGTCTATGAGACATGTTGGAGGAGACTATTTGACAGCTAATCTTTGTATAAATTGTATGGGAACTTCTAGTGGTTGCCTTTAGAATAGGAAACATCTATTTCCCCCTCCTTCAATCAAAAGTACCTGATTTACCTTTGGAGAAGTTTACTTCTTCCAACAGTGAAGCAGCAATACTATTGAAATGAGCCTGAACAGACTTAATCCAATCAATTCATCTCATCATAAAGGACTTGATATTCAGTTTAAGGATGAACCCAAAACACAGTTCAAGCCAGGAAAACCACAGGGGTGTAGCCTCTTTCTTCCTCTGCATGAATTGCTGAGCTAATGTGAGATATAGAGCTACAGTCTTCGTAAAAGAAGACTCTTGGGGACACCAGGTAGAACTGAAAATAAACATTAGTGCCATGGAAGATGGGGCAAAAGACAAGAAAAAACAATAGATGGTTAATGACTTATTCACTGTGTCATTACATTAACATCCTTTATCTGGATGGCTAAATCATCAAGACAGTAAATTCATTTGTGATCGTTGATTAGACCAGTTCATGTTGAGTTTTGTTATTTGCAATTAAAATAGTCCTAACCAACACAAATTTCACACCTACATAATGAATTTGTACCACTTAACTAACAAGTATTTAGGTATGTAGGAATTTTGTTCATCGTGAACCATGAATCCTGAGTAAGCTGACACCTCTGCTGAAGTATGTCACAAATGTTCAGTCTACCCCTTTCTGGCAACTCCTCAAGAATCTTTGTGAAGTTGAATGAAGGAAGCATGCTCGAGTAATCAACACTGGGCTTGGAGAACTCAAAAGCATTACTAGAAAACTTTTTTTCAGTCCCTTTTAAGCACTGTAATTTCTACCCTAATAGCCACAGCAAAAACATAACAGCTCTGACTGGATATACTCATTTAAAATAGCACTTCTCAAGTCAAACACACACACACACTCACACACACACACACACACGCCTTTAACTATTCTACTGTGTCAAAAGAAAGGCAAAGAAGTCGCTTATGCACCAATGGCCATCCTCAAATCTTAGTCAGATATGGCCATATCAGTCTTTCTCCAGTATTACTTGGAATAGGAATCACTTTTGTTTCCCTATCATTCTGGATAGGAAAAATTGATGTCAGTAGCAAAATTCCATCTGTTTGGCCGTGTGGGAGCTGTTAGCTCACAGGATAAACTCCTCCAAAGGACTCTTCATGTTCATGTTCTTCTATTTGTGTTCTAAAATATGAATTTCAATTCACTATTTAACATTTCCAATAATTCTCTAAAATTCAGGAATGGTTTCCTAAAATGTCAAATTGTTATAGCTGTCAGTATAAAAGCCTCAATAGATAGACATGTTCTTTCATTCTTGACAGTTTAGTATATTAAAGAAATATATGGAACCACCACATGATATTTGTAACAATATTTGCATAACCATGACTAAATCAAATCTTCCATCTTTAAAGATNATAGCTGTCAGTATAAAAGCCTCAATAGATAGACATGTTCTTTCATTCTTGACAGTTTAGTATATTGAAGAAATATATGGAACCACCACATGATATTTGTAACAATATTTGCATAACCATGACTAAATCAAATCTTCCATCTTTAAAGATCTTAAGACTTTTAAAAGGTTATAAAGGGTGAAAATGGAAGATTTTTTTCATATCACACATGACTTTTCACAGATTAAATTGTGTGTGTGTGTGAGAGATACTGTTGTCATTGATTTTTCTGTTTTTTATTCGTTGTTATTTCTCCTTCTGGGCTATGAACTATTAAAAGGGCAAGGACAAATTTGTTAGGTTAATAAATGGGAGGTTCTCAATATCTGTTTGTTGAATTTATAGCTGAAGAAATTAATGAGTCACTAAATGAATGGATAGGTGAACAAGGGTCATCCTATATTCTGCATTCATCAATAAAGGCAAATGCCTCAAAGACATTAGTGTGTTTATATTCTTGTTGAGTAATCTCCATTTATTAGTTGGCAAATATTTGCAAATATTTGCTGAGCACCTACTCTGTCCAACAGAATAATGATGTGCAGACCACCGCACGCAATAGTATAGTCATTGGCAACTCACACTATTCTGGGAGAAAATCAGAATTCAGAACCACCCTTAAATGAGCTTAAGGGTTGTACTAAAAATAAACAAGCCTAGCTGTTTCAGCTTGCCTGGGTCTAAGCTGGTTCCTGGTACTTGGATTTTCAGTACTAACTCTGGAAAACTCCTGTTAAAGGGAAAATGCATCAAATGGAGTTAAATAATCAAAGAAAACCTTATTCAAGATTACTGCAATAGGAGAGAGAAACTGAACTCAACTTCACTGAAACAAAGGTGCAAAAGTTCTTAAGTTCTAGGGTGAGTTAGTGGAAAAGTATCGGAAAATATTAGTGGGAAGATGGATTAATAGGGTTAGGTCATTTGTGTTTGCTAATGGTGGTTTATTGAAGTTAGGCTCTTACCTCCCATGGAAACTAGGAGGTAGCAAGCTACTTCTCATGATGANAAAGTATTGGAAAATATTAGTGGGAAGATGGATTAATAGGGTTAGGTCATTTGTGTTTGCTAATGGTGGTTTATTGAAGTTAGGCTCTTACTTCCCATGGAAACTAGGAGGTAGCAAGCTACTTCTCATGATGATTTATAATTAAATTATTTATATCAAGGAGATGAGTCCCAGGTCCCCCAGAAAGACATCCCTGTGCTGTGAAACTGTCAAGTGACTGTGAGAAGATTTACATCACAAAGGGGCAGAAAATGATTTACAACTCCAAGTTTCCTAAAGTAAATGCTCTAAGAAAAGGGAGGTCATCCTCTGCTTCTGGAGCCATAAGTCAAACCCACAGAACAGTGCCATCCTTGTCCACTGGAAGGACTGTGTGCCTTTTTCCCAAGCACTGGAGAGCCCACTTCAACAGCTGGCAGTGAAGAAGGAATTCATAGGGCTTGGACTCCATCTTAGGCCTGTTCATGCTGATCATGCTCGGCCACCTCTCCAATAGATGCTGAACTCTGTGTTTAGTGCCTATGGAAATGACAACAGAAGGATAAGACCTCCTCCGGACAGGGAAACCTTGAAGANTCACTAAAAATTTTCTATAGCTGAAATTTGGAATAGTCATATTTTGCAAATTCTCATGTAAATTGCTGACTTTATCAGCTTTCACAGGCCTAAGTGATTTTTTTTTCCCTTGAAAGATAGCTATCTCAAAATGCAATAATGATTTTTGTTTTCATGAAATTGTTCTCAGGGATATATATTTTTGGAAATTTTGTTGGATTGTATAAAAATGAAGACTTCATATCCAGTGAAAAGCTTTAAACAAAATCACCAAAAACCATTTGAAGAATGCTTTCCATGATGATTCTGTTCTACCAGAACCCTTAGAACATCCCATAAAAGTCTTTAATTTATTGTTACATATTTTACTAATTCATCTTCAGATCCATGATTGTTTTAGACACTGAGTAAAATCAATAACAAGATTTTCTTCTTTTGAAACCTTGAATTATAAGAATTCTGCCACATTGTCAACCCTAATCATTTAAACTCTGATGATAAGTTCATGATAACTTGTATGTGGCTTGAAATAGAAGATCTATTGAAAGAAGCATTTTTGCTGCAATGAAAAATAAATCTTACAGGTTTCTAGATTAAAATGAATTAAGGTTTTATGTAATAACACACCATAATGTTGAGCTATATTGTTCATTTCCTATATTTTTAGTTTTAGGAAAATTTTGAGCCCATATGCTGTAGATGCTAGATTCTAGAAATGCACTGAACCAAATACAGTACTAGAGACAAAAAGAAAACCATTTTCCAATGCCTGGGCCCAATTCATTGTTGGCTTGAGTCAGAGTGAAGTGAGAAAGAGTCTAGATATTTTTGTAAAGAAACAAATAATAAATTGTCGATGTCAAAATGAGGTCAATGACCTTCAATGTGTATCATATTAAAAGAAGGACCATCACTTCATCTGTAGCCTAACACCACATTAATTTTCTTCAGAGAGCAAAAGAATGAGTTGGTAATTCCAAGAGGGTTTTTATTTTCCTGCTAATTCCAGGAATTCTGCTTGTCTGTGATGTCTGTGTCTCTGGGTGTCACAGTAACACTTCTGAGAAGCTATCCAGACTAAATAAAATTAGGAAAAGGTTACAACTTAGGTGTGTTATATTGGATTTGAGAGAAAAATAGAAACTGATCATACATAACACAAAAAACTTGGGGTGAGTAAGAATACGTCTAAGTTGTGAATTTACTCTGGTAAATTTTTAGGAAAGGAAATATCAGGTTGGAGGTCAAGACTCAAATGAGAGTCTTGGGTTTTTTAAAATTATATATTATTTCAGTTCAGTTCAGTTCAGTCGCTCAGTCATTTCCAACCCTTTGTGACCCCATGGATTGCAACATGCCAAACTTCCTTGTCCATCACCAGCTCCCAGAGCCTACTCACACTCATATCCATCACGTTGCTGATGCCACCCAGCCATCTCATTCTCTGTCGTCCCCTTCTCTTCCTGCCTTCAATCTTTCCCAGCATCAGAATCTTTTCAAATGAGTCAGTTCTTCTCATCAGGTGGCCACAGTATTAGAGTTTCAGCTTCAGCATCAGTCCTTCCAGTGAATATTCAAAACCGATTTCCTTTAGGATTGACTAGATGGATCTCCTAAAAATATTTACTGACCATCTTCTAAGTGACTGGACATTAATAGGTACTATACAGATAGGAATGGTCTCTGAGGAAGCAATATTTAATGAATGTTAAATATGCATAAATTATACATATGTATAATTGCTCCAGTAATATTGAAACTTAATTTTTGTTCTTGTAACATGAGTTCAAGCGAATGTGTCAGGAAAACAATCCTCTTCCATGCCATCTTTCTGAGCTAAATTGAGAGAGTCTCTGCTATTTTCTAAATATGGCTTCTAGCTAGCTGAACTGGAGAAAAATTAGTAGTGGCAGGTGAGAGAGAAATCAAGGTACGTTTAACAAGCCTGGCTTGAAAGTGAGCCAAATCTTTTATTCAACTTGCATTGAATAGAAATGG
The DNA here is from genome assembly GCA_006410735.1 of Raphicerus campestris. Lineage (NCBI taxonomy): Eukaryota > Metazoa > Chordata > Mammalia > Artiodactyla > Bovidae > Raphicerus > Raphicerus campestris. The sequence continues at coordinate 312,421 of SJYW01042153.1, read as the reverse complement.
TCACAGGATCCCAGCTAGATGCAAGGAAACCTGGGAAACTCTTGTTTTGTACTTCTCATCTGAACTTCATAATATAAAAATGGAAATGTGTTTTTGGTGGACAGTTAGCTATTTCTTCCACTATCAAATATTACTCTATACCCACTCCCCAAGAAGAAAAT
>SJYW01042153.1:299852-311832 GCA_006410735.1 Raphicerus campestris | reverse complement strand
AAGAAAAGGGAGGTCAGGGGCCAAGAGTCAGGAAGAAACATCTTAAGTTCAGCCAAGCTGAGAATAAGGCCCTCATGAACAGTCTCAAGCAAACTGAGTGAGTTGATCACCTACTGAGTGTTAAATGTTACACAGAACTTCACTAAAAATTTTCTATAGCTGAAATTTGGAATAGTCATATTTTGCAAATTCTCATGTAAATTGCTGACTTTATCAGCTTTCACAGGCCTAAGTGATTTTTTTTTCCCTTGAAAGATAGCTATCTCAAAATGCAATAATGATTTTTGTTTTCATGAAATTGTTCTCAGGGATATATATTTTTGGAAATTTTGTTGGATTGTATAAAAATGAAGACTTCATATCCAGTGAAAAGCTTTAAACAAAATCACCAAAAACCATTTGAAGAATGCTTTCCATGATGATTCTGTTCTACCAGAACCCTGAGAACATCCCATAAAAGTCTTTAATTTATTGTTACATATTTTACTAATTCATCTTCAGATCCATGATTGTTTTAGACACTGAGTAAAATCAATAACAAGATTTTCTTCTTTTGAAACCTTGAATTATAAGAATTCTGCCACATTGTCAACCCTAATCATTTAAACTCTGATGATAAGTTCATGATAACTTGTATGTGGCTTGAAATAGAAGATCTATTGAAAGAAGCATTTTTGCTGCAATGAAAAATAAATCTTACAGGTTTCTAGATTAAAATGAATTAAGGTTTTATGTAATAACACACCATAATGTTGAGCTATATTGTTCATTTCCTATATTTTTAGTTTTAGGAAAATTTTGAGCCCATATGCTGTAGATGCTAGATTCTAGAAATGCACTGAACCAAATACAGTACTAGAGACAAAAAGAAAACCATTTTCCAATGCCTGGGCCCAATTCATTGTTGGCTTGAGTCAGAGTGAAGTGAGAAAGAGTCTAGATATTTTTGTAAAGAAACAAATAATAAATTGTCGATGTCAAAATGAGGTCAATGACCTTCAATGTGTATCATATTAAAAGAAGGACCATCACTTCATCTGTAGCCTAACACCACATTAATTTTCTTCAGAGAGCAAAAGAATGAGTTGGTAATTCCAAGAGGGTTTTTATTTTCCTGCTAATTCCAGGAATTCTGCTTGTCTGTGATGTCTGTGTCTCTGGGTGTCACAGTAACACTTCTGAGAAGCTATCCAGACTAAATAAAATTAGGAAAAGGTTACAACTTAGGTGTGTTATATTGGATTTGAGAGAAAAATAGAAACTGATCATACATAACACAAAAAACTTGGGGTGAGTAAGAATACGTCTAAGTTGTGAATTTACTCTGGTAAATTTTTAGGAAAGGAAATATCAGGTTGGAGGTTAAGACTCAAATGAGAGTCTTGGGTTTTTTAAAATTATATATTATTTCAGTTCAGTTCAGTTCAGTCGCTCAGTCATTTCCAACCCTTTGTGACCCCATGGATTGCAACATGCCAAACTTCCTTGTCCATCACCAGCTCCCAGAGCCTACTCACACTCATATCCATCACGTTGCTGATGCCACCCAGCCATCTCATTCTCTGTCGTCCCCTTCTCTTCCTGCCTTCAATCTTTCCCAGCATCAGAATCTTTTCAAATGAGTCAGTTCTTCTCATCAGGTGGCCACAGTATTAGAGTTTCAGCTTCAGCATCAGTCCTTCCAGTGAATATTCAGAACCGATTTCCTTTAGGATTGACTAGATGGATCTCCTAAAAATATTTACTGACCATCTTCTAAGTGACTGGACATTAATAGGTACTATACAGATAGGAATGGTCTCTGAGGAAGCAATATTTAATGAATGTTAAATATGCATAAATTATACATATGTATAATTGCTCCAGTAATATTGAAACTTAATTTTTGTTCTTGTAACATGAGTTCAAGCGAATGTGTCAGGAAACCAATCCTCTTCCATGCCATCTTTCTGAGCTAAATTGAGAGAGTCTCTGCTATTTTCTAAATATGGCTTCTAGCTAGCTGAACTGGAGAAAAATTAGTAGTGGCAGGTGAGAGAGAAATCAAGGTACGTTTAACAAGCCTGGCTTGAAAGTGAGCCAAATCTTTTATTCAACTTGCATTGAATAGAAATGGTCACAGGATCCCAGCTAGATGCAAGGAAACCTGGGAAACTCTTGTTTTGTACTTCTCATCTGAACTTCATAATATAAAAATGGAAATGTGTTTTTGGTGGACAGTTAGCTATTTCTTCCACTATCAAATATTACTCTATACCCACTCCCCAAGAAGAAAATTCAAAATCCAACCCACTTGTGGCATACAGTACAGAATCCAGGTGCTAAATCCTCATGCACGACGTGGCATGCTCACTCATATTCCCTTGGCCAGAATTAGTCACTTGGCTGTACTTACTACAAGAAAGATGGTAAATGCACCACTTCCTTTTGAAACTCTGTTTTGGAGAGGGGAATACATGCTTTGGTTCATGGATCACTAGTCAAATCTGCTGCAAGTTGTGATTTGATAGGTGAGGAGTAGAAGATATTTTGGGGAGATTGGGTTGGCCTGGTTCTCATCTGAAGGGACATTTCCAGAAAAACAAATAGATAGAAGATGCCTTAGAGTGGAAAGATATCATTTTGTTGTTTTCAGCATCTCAGAGCAGGTCATTGTGGTGGAAAGATAGTGAGGAAAGATGAAAAGATGATGCTAGAGAGCTGACTAGAGACAAATCAAGAAAGGAGAGTTAACAAATTTGAACTACATTCTAAATGTGGTAGTTTAGAATGGGTTTTAAGTAAAATAATGAATTATTGAATATTGTAAAAGCTATATCAACATGTTAAAAAACCTCTTTTCTTGCTATATGGAGAATGGGGTTAGGTTTAATGGTAGAAAAGAGAGATGATCATAGTAATCTTGATAAGATATTAAGGGATGTGTAGAAGAACTAGGGAAGGATCTAGCATTATGTGTCTCATTAAGCCATTAATTAGGCCCAACATGGATCACTTGGACGGTCATACCTCTGAAAGATGTAAGAAATGGTTATCTAAAAACACAGGAAATGACAGCCTTGGAGGCGAGGATCTCATTTGGATAAACAGTACAACCTGTATATTCTCTTACTCTTTCCAAATATACCTGATATATCTTTTTCCTTTGATTATCCTTTAGTTCTTCATATTAAAAATCTTCTCCCTAATTATTCCAACATTTTATAATGAAAATGTATATATATTAATATTTGTTTCTTAATTAGAACTTCCCTTTATTATAACAAGGATTAGAGAGTTCACAGAGAGTATAGGGAAACAAATGTTTTCATGTTTCTATATGATTAGGGCATTCAGAAAAAAAGAAAACTGCAAATTGAATTGAAGACTAAGTCTTGAAAGGTTAAAAGATGACTGAAAAGTGAGCCATCTCAGAGAGATTTAAAGGATTTACCCTCTTGATGTTTGTTTACATTTCAAAGGATAAAACCTTGAGCTGTCCTTTTTGTGAAACATTTTAAGCCATTAGGGAAGAAAGATTTCTTTCCCTGTCTCAGGAACAGAGGAGTACTGTGTAACTCAAATAAAGTTGCACATTCATAGTTTTGGACTTCCTCTTCTATAGTATGAAAAATCCTTTTCATGTATTACCATATGATCATTTTGCCCAGTTGCTNAAGAAAAGGGAGGTCAGGGGCCAAGAGTCAGGAAGAAACATCTTAAGTTCAGCCAAGCTGAGAATAAGGCCCTCATGAACAGTCTCAAGCAAACTGAGTGAGTTGATCACCTACTGAGTGTTAAATGTTACACAGAACTTCACTAAAAATTTTCTATAGCTGAAATTTGGAATAGTCATATTTTGCAAATTCTCATGTAAATTGCTGACTTTATCAGCTTTCACAGGCCTAAGTGATTTTTTTTTCCCTTGAAAGATAGCTATCTCAAAATGCAATAATGATTTTTGTTTTCATGAAATTGTTCTCAGGGATATATATTTTTGGAAATTTTGTTGGATTGTATAAAAATGAAGACTTCATATCCAGTGAAAAGCTTTAAACAAAATCACCAAAAACCATTTGAAGAATGCTTTCCATGATGATTCTGTTCTACCAGAACCCTGAGAACATCCCATAAAAGTCTTTAATTTATTGTTACATATTTTACTAATTCATCTTCAGATCCATGATTGTTTTAGACACTGAGTAAAATCAATAACAAGATTTTCTTCTTTTGAAACCTTGAATTATAAGAATTCTGCCACATTGTCAACCCTAATCATTTAAACTCTGATGATAAGTTCATGATAACTTGTATGTGGCTTGAAATAGAAGATCTATTGAAAGAAGCATTTTTGCTGCAATGAAAAATAAATCTTACAGGTTTCTAGATTAAAATGAATTAAGGTTTTATGTAATAACACACCATAATGTTGAGCTATATTGTTCATTTCCTATATTTTTAGTTTTAGGAAAATTTTGAGCCCATATGCTGTAGATGCTAGATTCTAGAAATGCACTGAACCAAATACAGTACTAGAGACAAAAAGAAAACCATTTTCCAATGCCTGGGCCCAATTCATTGTTGGCTTGAGTCAGAGTGAAGTGAGAAAGAGTCTAGATATTTTTGTAAAGAAACAAATAATAAATTGTCGATGTCAAAATGAGGTCAATGACCTTCAATGTGTATCATATTAAAAGAAGGACCATCACTTCATCTGTAGCCTAACACCACATTAATTTTCTTCAGAGAGCAAAAGAATGAGTTGGTAATTCCAAGAGGGTTTTTATTTTCCTGCTAATTCCAGGAATTCTGCTTGTCTGTGATGTCTGTGTCTCTGGGTGTCACAGTAACACTTCTGAGAAGCTATCCAGACTAAATAAAATTAGGAAAAGGTTACAACTTAGGTGTGTTATATTGGATTTGAGAGAAAAATAGAAACTGATCATACATAACACAAAAAACTTGGGGTGAGTAAGAATACGTCTAAGTTGTGAATTTACTCTGGTAAATTTTTAGGAAAGGAAATATCAGGTTGGAGGTTAAGACTCAAATGAGAGTCTTGGGTTTTTTAAAATTATATATTATTTCAGTTCAGTTCAGTTCAGTCGCTCAGTCATTTCCAACCCTTTGTGACCCCATGGATTGCAACATGCCAAACTTCCTTGTCCATCACCAGCTCCCAGAGCCTACTCACACTCATATCCATCACGTTGCTGATGCCACCCAGCCATCTCATTCTCTGTCGTCCCCTTCTCTTCCTGCCTTCAATCTTTCCCAGCATCAGAATCTTTTCAAATGAGTCAGTTCTTCTCATCAGGTGGCCACAGTTTTAGAGTTTCAGCTTCAGCATCAGTCCTTCCAGTGAATATTCAGAACCGATTTCCTTTAGGATTGACTAGATGGATCTCCTAAAAATATTTACTGACCATCTTCTAAGTGACTGGACATTAATAGGTACTATACAGATAGGAATGGTCTCTGAGGAAGCAATATTTAATGAATGTTAAATATGCATAAATTATACATATGTATAATTGCTCCAGTAATATTGAAACTTAATTTTTGTTCTTGTAACATGAGTTCAAGCGAATGTGTCAGGAAACCAATCCTCTTCCATGCCATCTTTCTGAGCTAAATTGAGAGAGTCTCTGCTATTTTCTAAATATGGCTTCTAGCTAGCTGAACTGGAGAAAAATTAGTAGTGGCAGGTGAGAGAGAAATCAAGGTACGTTTAACAAGCCTGGCTTGAAAGTGAGCCAAATCTTTTATTCAACTTGCATTGAATAGAAATGGTCACAGGATCCCAGCTAGATGCAAGGAAACCTGGGAAACTCTTGTTTTGTACTTCTCATCTGAACTTCATAATATAAAAATGGAAATGTGTTTTTGGTGGACAGTTAGCTATTTCTTCCACTATCAAATATTACTCTATACCCACTCCCCAAGAAGAAAATTCAAAATCCAACCCACTTGTGGCATATAGTACAGAATCCAGGTGCTAAATCCTCATGCATGACGTGGCATGCTCACTCATATTCCCTTGGCCAGAATTAGTCACTTGGCTGTACTTACTGCAAGAAAGATGGTAAATGCACCGCTTCCTTTTGAAACTGTTTTGGCGAGGGGAATACATGCTTTGGTTCATGGATCACTAGTCAAATCTGCTGCAAGTTGTGATTTGATAGGTGAGGAGTAGAAGATATTTTGGGGAGATTGGGTTGGCCTGGTTCTCATCTGAAGGGACATTTCCAGAGAAACAAATAGATAGAAGATGCCTTAGAGTGGAAAGATATCATTTTGTTGTTTTCAGCATCTCAGAGCAGGTCATTGTGGTGGAAAGATAGTGAGGAAAGATGAAAAGATGATGCTAGAGAGCTGACTAGAGACAAATCAAGAAAGGAGAGTTAACAAATTTGAACTACATTCTAAATGTGGTAGTTTAGAATGGGTTTTAAGTAAAATAATGAATTATTGAATATTGTAAAAGCTATATCAACATGTTAAAAAACCTCTTTTCTTGCTATATGGAGAATGGGGATAGGTTTAATGGTAGAAAAGAGAGATGATCATAGTAATCTTGATAAGATATTAAGGGATGTGTAGAAGAACTAGGGAAGGATCTAGCATTATGTGTCTCATTAAGCCATTAATTAGGCCCAACATGGATCACTTGGACGGTCATACCTCTGAAAGATGTAAGAAATGGTTATCTAAAAACACAGGAAATGACAGCCTTGGAGGCAAGGATCTCATTTGGATAAACAGTACAACCTGTATATTCTCTTACTCTTTCCAAATATACCTGATATATCTTTTTCCTTTGATTATCCTTTAGTTCTTCATATTAAAAATCTTCTCCCTAATTATTCCAACATTTTATAATGAAAATGTATATATATTAATATTTGTTTCTTAATTAGAACTTCCCTTTATTATAACAAGGATTAGAGAGTTCACAGAGAGTATAGGGAAACAAATGTTTTCATGTTTCTATATGATTAGGGCATTCAGAAAAAAAGAAAACTGCAAATTGAATTGAAGACTAAGTCTTGAAAGGTTAAAAGATGACTGAAAAGTGAGCCATCTCAGAGAGATTTAAAGGATTTACCCTCTTGATGTTTGTTTACATTTCAAAGGATAAAACCTTGAGCTGTCCTTTTTGTGAAACATTTTAAGCCATTAGGGAAGAAAGATTTCTTTCCCTGTCTCAGGAACAGAGGAGTACTGTGTAACTCAAATAAAGTTGCACATTCATAGTTTTGGACTTCCTCTTCTATAGTATGAAAAATCCTTTTCATGTATTACCATATGATCATTTTGCCCAGTTGCTACGATCATGAAGAAGGAGTAATAGGGCATAGAGAACTAATCCAGTTGTTGCTATATGTGATAATATTTTGCCTCTGATCCAGAACACTACTGTTGGCTTTCAGGATAGTATAAGAAAGTGTAGATATTTAAAATGAATCAGATTGATCAAAGATAATCCTTTCAAAGAACGTGTACCACAGATGGATGGAAAATCCCTGAAAAAGAAACAAGAGTGGCATGCACCTCTAAGAATAGCATCTGTAAGAATGCAGTTCAGAACAAACTGAGACTTGTAAAAATATAATAGGGACAATATTAAAGAGTTTGTAGATATTTCTTAACCAAGAAGATCAGCAGTGAAAGGGAAGAGTCTGTAATATTAACAGAAGACAGACAGTAGTCTATTAATAAGGAAAATAACTTTTTTTCACTAAAACAAATTATAGTACACCAAATTCACACACTGCTTGATTGCTTGATTAGGGTAATAAATCAGATATAATGGAAAATATCTAGGCAAGACATTTTTACTGTTACAGTAGTTTTACAAACATTTTTAAAGAGCCTAGAATTCTAGAGTTATTCGGTGAAAGTGTGCCAGATTATAAAACTTTGCACTGCATTAATGATTAAGAGTGTCTTGTCTTGTAGATTAGTAGAAAGTTAGCCACTGGTTTGTCACAAGATTGGATCCCATTTCACTTTTTAATCAAACTTGGCTAAAGATATATGTACTTTTTTGGAAACTAGGATTTGATTCAAAATTACCTTAGCTAGGGAGGTCATAAAGTAGAAACTTAAATGTAACTGGTAAGTTCTCACTTGGTTTCAGAAAGCTAGCTACAAATTGAGGAGCCCTGATTTAACAGAAGTTTAATTTGAACCTATCTTTGAAATTGGAACCTAACATTTGTCATGAAATCTAGATGCTGAGCTTAATGACTGTGCCAGGGGTTTTAGTTCCAGTATCATCACTTAGTAGCCAAGGAAAGTAACCTGAGAATAGCAGCCAGGCTGTGGCCAAACCATAAAGCTAGATAATGGGACCCACTTGAGAACTAAGGACTTTTAGTTCAGAATGTACAACAGTGACAGGGAGTCTCATCTACATAAAACAATATTATATTGACATCCAAAGTTCTTGTGTGTTGGGAAAACATAAAAATGAAACACAAACATCAAATGGTGTGTATTAATTAATTGCATTAATTGAATATTTACAAAAATAGCAGAAGTGAAGAAAATCATGGTGACAAACATTTCAAATCCATTATCTTAATTGCTTGAATTAATTTTAAACATTAGAAGTATTGCCTTGCAGACAATCAGTTTTTGCTATGGTAGAAAATTCTAAATGTTAAGACATCTAGATGTTGGTAACACAGAGGAGATTTTGGAGTAATAAGAGAAAAACTTTTCAACTCTGAAAAGGGTTTCTTTAGATAATGGAGAATGCCAAGTCCCCGAAAATTGTTCACGCCAAGACAGGAAAGTCATGTAACTAGAGATAGAATTGCTCTGAGATAACCTCCAAGACCTTGTCCAAATACAATTCATTATTCTATTAACTCAGGTAAGTCTATGTGGAGAAGAGGTCAAGAAGACAGCACTATTCAAATATTATAAAAATATCGAGTAAAATTTGAAATGGATAATGTTAGAGTAGAATCTGGAAATTGTGACTCTGGGAAGATTTTTAGGAATACAAGAATCAATGGATTCTAAGTAAATTTTGCAAGAAAAGCACTGGAACTTGAAAAATAAAAACTATTTGAAAAGAAGGTAAAATTCCAGCATTAGTGCTTTCCCAGCATGACTGTAGAATCATGGGTCAAATTTTTCAAATCACTAATATACTTAAAATATCTGTAACTAAATGTATCAATGTATCACTTAATATATCACAAAATACAAACAAATGAAATGATTTTGCTCATATATATTCATAAATACATAAACTCTCACATATACATATTTGATATTACTCTGCCATATAAAAGCAAGAAATTCTGCCATATGTGACAATATAAATGGACCTTGAGGTCTATGAGGTTTATGCCAAGTGAAATGTCAGGCATAGGAAGACAAATACTGCAAGGTATCATTCAAATATGGAATGAGTCTTTTTTAAAAAGTCAAACTCATAGAAACAGAGAGTAGAAAAGTGGCTGCCAGGAGGTAGGCTGTGTGGAAGTAGGGAGAGGTTGGTAAAAGGGTGCAAACTTTCAGCTATAAGGTGAATAAGACCTGAGGATCTAATGTATAACATGGTGACTGTAGTTGATAACATGGTATTTGTACAACTGAAGTTTGCTAAGAAAGTAGAACTTAAAGATTCTCATCTAAAAAGGAAAAAGAGATCAGAGTGTGAGTTGATGAAAGAAGTAACTAGTAGGGGGGAATCCTGTCACAATGTATAATCAAATTTCAAATTACCACACTTTAAGTATCTTACAATTTTATATGTCAATTATTGCTCAATAAAGCTGAAATTTAAAAAACACCATGGGCTGGAAAATTGGTATAGCGATCGATTAGCAAATGGGTGGTTACTGAAGATGAAGGAGTGGACAAGATTGTTGGGAACAAATGAAGACTGAGAAGAGAAGATCTGGAGCCCATCCCCACCACAGCCCAACAATTTAAGACACAGGCAGAGGAAACATTATCTGGAAAAGAGTTCAAGAATAAATGGACCAAAAACTGTCAGAAGTAAGAGGATAGAAATTGATTGTGGTTGAAAACTTTAAGTGATTTGCTAAAGGTACTGTGTTAGTTTTCTAGGACTACCATTACAAAGTACTGTAAGGCATAGGCTGTATGGCATCAACAACAGAAGTGTGTTTTCTCACAGCTCTGGAAGCTGGTTGTTCATGTTTAAGGAGCTGGCAGGGTTGGTTTCTCCTGAGACCTCTCTCTCCTCATATTGCTGGTGGCTCTGGAGCTGTATCCTCACACGGTCTTTTATGCATGATCATTCTTGATGTATCTTCTTCTTCCTATCAGGACACAAGTCATATTAGATTAGGACCCCATCTTTATGACTTTTTTAAACTTTAATTAACTCTTTAAAGACCCCTCCTCCAAATATAGTTAAATTGGGGGTTAGGGTCCCCCCATATGAATTTGTGAGGGGCTCAGTGTGGTTCACCACAGATCCCTAGAGAGAAATGATGACCTTGGGGTTCACTTGCCAATTCACCTAGTCCAGTAGTCTTTCCATTACAGCACACTCCTTCCCTGTGTGATATTTGAATTGGAATTTATTACTAACTCCATCTAGGAAAGTCTAAGCTGTATGTTTAATGTGTTCTGTTTATGTTTACACCTCATGGGAAATAGATGGGAAAACAGTAGAAACAGTGTCTGACTTTATTTTGGGGGGCTCCAAAATCACTGTAGATGGTGACTGCAGCTGTGAAATTAAAAGATGCTTACTCCTTGGAAGAAAAGTAATGACTAACCTAGAGAGCATATTCAAAAGCAGAGACATTACTTTGCCAACTAAGGTCCATCTAGTCAAGGCTACGGTTTTTCCAGTGGTCATGTATGTATGTGAGAGTTGGACTGTGAAGAAGGCTGAGCGCTGAAGAATTGATGCCTTTAAACTGTGGTGTTGGATAAGACTCTTGAGAGTCCCTTGGACTGCAAGGAGATCCAACCAGTCCATTCTGAAGGAGATCAGCCCTGAGTGTTCTTTGGAAGGAATGATGCTAAAGCTGAAACTCCAGTACTTTGGCCACCTCATGCGAAGAGTTGACTCATTGGAAAAGACTCTGATACTGGGAGGGATTGGGGGCAAGAGGAAAAGGGACGACCGAGGATGAGATGGCTGGATGGCATCACTGACTGGATGGACGTGAGTCTGAGTGAACTCTGGGAGATGGTTATGGACAGGGAGGCCTGGTGTGCTGCGATTCATGGGGTTGCAAAGAGTTGGACACGACTGAGCGACTGAACTGAACTGAAGAGTAATTATCACAGCATGAAATTAATTGATGTATTAAAGGATATATGTGAAGAAAAAGCTCTATCCATCCATTTCCATGTATATTAGCCTTTCAATTAGATTTGGATGGCTCTTGCTAGTTATCTTTACTGGAATGTACACCTTTTATAAACTGCATTGGATATAAACTGGGGTCTCTTAGGAGGAATAAAGTCAAGGTGTTTTAGAGGAAGGAAGTCAAACACTAAAAATAGAGCTAGTAAAAAATAAAAGTGGAGAGAAGATATATCTACAGGTATCAGCTCTGCGTTATCCATTCTCCTCTCCTTTATTGTTTCTCAGTCCTGTTTCACAGAAGAGCAATGCTAGAGATTAATGGAGAAATGGTAAGCTAATCTGTAAAGAACTGAAGACTGGAAAGGGAAGCGTGGTTCCATTCTGTGATGCTACAGACTGTAAACAGAAAGCATTGACAAGTGACACCTTGGGGCACAGAGACTGATATCAAAATGAAAACAGTAAAGATATCTTTCTGTTTCCATAGTAGAAATTTCCTTTTTTTATTAACTCTCCCTTTTCTTATGTCCTCTATTCTCTTTCAACAATCAGTTTGATGAAAATGTGAAGAAAGGAGCTAAATTTCCTGATGGAGGAAAGAGCCTGCACAAAGATTTCTAATGCAGATGGAGATGAAGGCCAGAGGTATCAAGGAAGCAATGTTTCAGATAATAATAGAAAGCC
>SJYW01042153.1:275107-297814 GCA_006410735.1 Raphicerus campestris | reverse complement strand
GCATCAGAATCTTTTCAAATGAGTCAGTTCTTCTCATCAGGTGGCCACAGTATTAGAGTTTCAGCTTCAGCATCAGTCCTTCCAGTGAATATTCAAAACCGATTTCCTTTAGGATTGACTAGATGGATCTCCTAAAAATATTTACTGACCATCTTCTAAGTGACTGGACATTAATAGGTACTATACAGATAGGAATGGTCTCTGAGGAAGCAATATTTAATGAATGTTAAATATGCATAAATTATACATATGTATAATTGCTCCAGTAATATTGAAACTTAATTTTTGTTCTTGTAACATGAGTTCAAGCGAATGTGTCAGGAAAACAATCCTCTTCCATGCCATCTTTCTGAGCTAAATTGAGAGAGTCTCTGCTATTTTCTAAATATGGCTTCTAGCTAGCTGAACTGGAGAAAAATTAGTAGTGGCAGGTGAGAGAGAAATCAAGGTACGTTTAACAAGCCTGGCTTGAAAGTGAGCCAAATCTTTTATTCAACTTGCATTGAATAGAAATGGTCACAGGATCCCAGCTAGATGCAAGGAAACCTGGGAAACTCTTGTTTTGTACTTCTCATCTGAACTTCATAATATAAAAATGGAAATGTGTTTTTGGTGGACAGTTAGCTATTTCTTCCACTATCAAATATTACTCTATACCCACTCCCCAAGAAGAAAATTCAAAATCCAACCCACTTGTGGCATACAGTACAGAATCCAGGTGCTAAATCCTCATGCACGACGTGGCATGCTCACTCATATTCCCTTGGCCAGAATTAGTCACTTGGCTGTACTTACTACAAGAAAGATGGTAAATGCACCACTTCCTTTTGAAACTCTGTTTTGGAGAGGGGAATACATGCTTTGGTTCATGGATCACTAGTCAAATCTGCTGCAAGTTGTGATTTGATAGGTGAGGAGTAGAAGATATTTTGGGGAGATTGGGTTGGCCTGGTTCTCATCTGAAGGGACATTTCCAGAGAAACAAATAGATAGAAGATGCCTTAGAGTGGAAAGATATCATTTTGTTGTTTTCAGCATCTCAGAGCAGGTCATTGTGGTGGAAAGATAGTGAGGAAAGATGAAAAGATGATGCTAGAGAGCTGACTAGAGACAAATCAAGAAAGGAGAGTTAACAAATTTGAACTACATTCTAAATGTGGTAGTTTAGAATGGGTTTTAAGTAAAATAATGAATTATTGAATATTGTAAAAGCTATATCAACATGTTAAAAAACCTCTTTTCTTGCTATATGGAGAATGGGGATAGGTTTAATGGTAGAAAAGAGAGATGATCATAGTAATCTTGATAAGATATTAAGGGATGTGTAGAAGAACTAGGGAAGGATCTAGCATTATGTGTCTCATTAAGCCATTAATTAGGCCCAACATGGATCACTTGGACGGTCATACCTCTGAAAGATGTAAGAAATGGTTATCTAAAAACACAGGAAATGACAGCCTTGGAGGCGAGGATCTCATTTGGATAAACAGTACAACCTGTATATTCTCTTACTCTTTCCAAATATACCTGATATATCTCTTTCCTTTGATTATCCTTTAGTTCTTCATATTAAAAATCTGCTCCCTAATTATTCCAACATTTTATAATGAAAATGTATATATATTAATATTTGTTTCTTAATTAGAACTTCCCTTTATTATAACAAGGATTAGAGAGTTCACGGAGAGTATAGGGAAACAAATGTTTTCATGTTTCTATATGATTAGGGCATTCAGAAAAAAAGAAAACTGCAAATTGAATTGAAGACTAAGTCTTGAAAGGTTAAAAGATGACTGAAAAGTGAGCCATCTCAGAGAGATTTAAAGGATTTACCCTCTTGATGTTTGTTTACATTTCAAAGGATAAAACCTTGAGCTGTCCTTTTTGTGAAACATTTTAAGCCATTAGGGAAGAAAGATTTCTTTCCCTGTCTCAGGAACAGAGGAGTACTGTGTAACTCAAATGAAGTTGCACATTCATAGTTTTGGACTTCCTCTTCTATAGTATGAAAAATCCTTTTCATGTATTACCATATGATCATTTTGCCCAGTTGCTACGATCATGAAGAAGGAGTAATAGGGCATAGAGAACTAATCCAGTTGTTGCTATATGTGATAATATTTTGCCTCTGATACAGAACACTACTGTTGGCTTTCAGGATAGTATAAGAAAGTGTAGATATTTAAAATGAATCAGATTGATCAAAGATAATCCTTTCAAAGAACGTGTACCACAGATGGATGGAAAATCCCTGAAAAAGAAACAAGAGTGGCATGCACCTCTAAGAATAGCATCTGTAAGAATGCAGTTCAGAACAAACTGAGACTTGTAAAAATATAATAGGGACAATATTAAAGAGTTTGTAGATATTTCTTAACCAAGAAGATCAACAGTGAAAGGGAAGAGTCTGTAATATTAACAGAAGACAGACAGTAGTCTATTAATAAGGAAAATAACTTTTTTTCACTAAAACAAATTATAGTACACCAAATTCACACACTGCTTGATTGCTTGATTAGGGTAATAAATCAGATATAATGGAAAATATCTAGGCAAGACATTTTTACTGTTACAGTAGTTTTACAAACATTTTTAAAGAGCCTAGAATTCTAGAGTTATTCGGTGAAAGTGTGCCAGATTATAAAACTTTGCACTGCATTAATGATTAAGAGTGTCTTGTCTTGTAGATTAGTAGAAAGTTAGCCACTGGTTTGTCACAAGATTGGATCCCATTTCACTTTTTAATCAAACTTGGCTAAAGATATATGTACTTTTTTGGAAACTAGGATTTGATTCAAAATTACCTTAGCTAGGGAGGTCATAAAGTAGAAACTTAAATGTAACTGGTAAGTTCTCACTTGGTTTCAGAAAGCTAGCTACAAATTGAGGAGCCCTGATTTAACAGAAGTTTAATTTGAACCTATCTTTGAAATTGGAACCTAACATTTGTCATGAAATCTAGATGCTGAGCTTAATGACTGTGCCAGGGGTTTTAGTTCCAGTATCATCACTTAGTAGCCAAAGAGAGTAACCTGAGAATAGCAGCCAGGCTGTGGCCAAACCATAAAGCTAGATAATGGGACCCACTTGAGAACTAAGGACTTTTAGTTCAGAATGTACAACAGTGACAGGGAGTCTCATCTACATAAAACAATATTATATTGACATCCAAAGTTCTTGTGTGTTGGGAAAACATAAAAATGAAACACAAACATCAAATGGTGTGTATTAATTAATTGCATTAATTGAATATTTACAAAAATAGCAGAAGTGAAGAAAATCATGGTGACAAACATTTCAAATCCATTATCTTAATTGCTTGAATTAATTTTAAACATTAGAAGTATTGCCTTGCAGACAATCAGTTTTTGCTATGGTAGAAAATTCTAAATGTTAAGACATCTAGATGTTGGTAACACAGAGGAGATTTTGGAGTAATAAGAGAAAAACTTTTCAACTCTGAAAAGGGTTTCTTTAGATAATGGAGAATGCCAAGTCCCCGAAAATTGTTCACGCCAAGACAGGAAAGTCATGTAACTAGAGATAGAATTGCTCTGAGATAACCTCCAAGACCTTGTCCAAATACAATTCATTATTCTATTAACTCAGGTAAGTCTATGTGGAGAAGAGGTCAAGAAGACAGCACTATTCAAATATTATAAAAATATCGAGTAAAATTTGAAATGGATAATGTTAGAGTAGAATCTGGAAATTGCGACTCTGGGAAGATTTTTAGGAATACAAGAATCAATGGATTCTAAGTAAATTTTGCAAGAAAAGCACTGGAACTTGAAAAATAAAAACTATTTGAAAAGAAGGTAAAATTCCAGCATTAGTGCTTTCCCAGCATGACTGTAGAATCATGGGTCAAATTTTTCAAATCACTAATATACTTAAAATATCTGTAACTAAATGTATCAATGTATCACTTAATATATCACAAAATACAAACAAATGAAATGATTTTGCTCATATATATTCATAAATACATAAACTCTCACATATACATATTTGATATTACTCTGCCATATAAAAGCAAGAAATTCTGCCATATGTGACAATATAAATGGACCTTGAGGTCTATGAGGTTTATGCCAAGTGAAATGTCAGGCATAGGAAGACAAATACTGCAAGGTATCATTCAAATATGGAGTGAGTCTTTTTTAAAAAGTCAAACTCATAGAAACAGAGAGTAGAAAAGTGGCTGCCAGGAGGTAGGCTGTGCGGAAGTAGGGAGAGATTGGTAAAAGGGTGCAAACTTTCAGCTATAAGGTGAATAAGACCTGAGGATCTAATGTATAACATGGTGACTGTAGTTGATAACATGGTATTTGTACAACTGAAGTTTGCTAAGAAAGTAGAACTTAAAGATTCTCATCTAAAAAGGAAAAAGAGATCAGAGTGTGAGTTGATGAAAGAAGTAACTAGTAGGGGGGAATCCTGTCACAATGTATAATCAAATTTCAAATTACCACACTTTAAGTATCTTACAATTTTATATGTCAATTATTGCTCAATAAAGCTGAAATTTAAAAAACACCATGGGCTGGAAAATTGGTATAGCGATCGATTAGCAAATGGGTGGTTACTGAAGATGAAGGAGTGGACAAGATTGTTGGGAACAAATGAAGACTGAGAAGAGAAGATCTGGAGCCCATCCCCACCACAGCCCAACAATTTAAGACACAGGCAGAGGAAACATTATCTGGAAAAGAGTTCAAGAATAAATGGACCAAAAACTGTCAGAAGTAAGAGGATAGAAATTGACTGTGGTTGAAAACTTTAAGTGATTTGCTAAAGGTACTGTGTTAGTTTTCTAGGACTACCATTACAAAGTACTGTAAGGCATAGGCTGTATGGCATCAACAACAGAAGTGTGTTTTCTCACAGCTCTGGAAGCTGGTTGTTCATGTTTAAGGAGCTGGCAGGGTTGGTTTCTCCTGAGACCTCTCTCTCCTCATATTGCTGGTGGCTCTGGAGCTGTATCCTCACACGGTCTTTTATGCATGATCATTCTTGATGTATCTTCTTCTTCCTATCAGGACACAAGTCATATTAGATTAGGACCCCATCTTTATGACTTTTTTAAACTTTAATTAACTCTTTAAAGACCCCTCCTCCAAATATAGTTAAATTGGGGGTTAGGGTCCCCCCATATGAATTTGTGAGGGGCTCAGTGTGGTTCACCACAGATCCCTAGAGAGAAATGATGACCTTGGGGTTCACTTGCCAATTCACCTAGTCCAGTAGTCTTTCCATTACAGCACACTCCTTCCCTGTGTGATATTTGAATTGGAATTTATTACTAACTCCATCTAGGAAAGTCTAAGCTGTATGTTTAATGTGTTCTGTTTATGTTTACACCTCATGGGAAATAGATGGGAAAACAGTAGAAACAGTGTCTGACTTTATTTTGGGGGGCTCCAAAATCACTGTAGATGGTGACTGCAGCTGTGAAATTAAAAGATGCTTACTCCTTGGAAGAAAAGTAATGACTAACCTAGAGAGCATATTCAAAAGCAGAGACATTACTTTGCCAACTAAGGTCCATCTAGTCAAGGCTACGGTTTTTCCAGTGGTCATGTATGTATGTGAGAGTTGGACTGTGAAGAAGGCTGAGCGCTGAAGAATTGATGCCTTTAAACTGTGGTGTTGGATAAGACTCTTGAGAGTCCCTTGGACTGCAAGGAGATCCAACCAGTCCATTCTGAAGGAGATCAGCCCTGAGTGTTCTTTGGAAGGAATGATGCTAAAGCTGAAACTCCAGTACTTTGGCCACCTCATGCGAAGAGTTGACTCATTGGAAAAGACTCTGATACTGGGAGGGATTGGGGGCAAGAGGAAAAGGGACGACCGAGGATGAGATGGCTGGATGGCATCACTGACTGGATGGACGTGAGTCTGAGTGAACTCTGGGAGATGGTTATGGACAGGGAGGCCTGGTGTGCTGCGATTCATGGGGTTGCAAAGAGTTGGACACGACTGAGCGACTGAACTGAACTGAAGAGTAATTATCACAGCATGAAATTAATTGATGTATTAAAGGATATATGTGAAGAAAAAGCTCTATCCATCCATTTCCATGTATATTAGCCTTTCAATTAGATTTGGATGGCTCTTGCTAGTTATCTTTACTGGAATGTACACCTTTTATAAACTGTATTGGATATAAACTGGGGTCTCTTAGGAGGAATAAAGTCAAGGTGTTTTAGAGGAAGGAAGTCAAACACTAAAAATAGAGCTAGTAAAAAATAAAAGTGGAGAGAAGATATATCTACAGGTATCAGCTCTGCGTTATCCATTCTCCTCTCCTTTATTGTTTCTCAGTCCTGTTTCACAGAAGAGCAATGCTAGAGATTAATGGAGAAATGGTAAGCTAATCTGTAAAGAACTGAAGACTGGAAAGGGAAGCGTGGTTCCATTCTGTGATGCTACAGACTGTAAACAGAAAGCATTGACAAGTGACACCTTGGGGCACAGAGACTGATATCAAAATGAAAACAGTAAAGATATCTTTCTGTTTCCATAGTAGAAATTTCCTTTTTTTATTAACTCTCCCTTTTCTTATGTCCTCTATTCTCTTTCAACAATCAGTTTGATGAAAATGTGAAGAAAGGAGCTAAATTTCCTGATGGAGGAAAGAGCCTGCACAAAGATTTCTAATGCAGATGGAGATGAAGGCCAGAGGTATCAAGGAAGCAATGTTTCAGATAATAATAGAAAGCCCCATGTAAAGCACGGCCAGGAAATGACTTGATGTATTCGAGTGTTCAAACAGTCATTTTCTTATTAAGAAACATGGTCTTTACTAGCCACAGGAAAAGCTCTTTGCTACTTTTGCCTGCTGGAATGTAGGATACACATTTCACTGGTCTCTGTTCCTGAAATCTGTGGCTTGAAACTTGGAGAGCAGAAAGGTCATTAGATTTAGCTGGCCTAAAATAATACTCCATGAACCAATTCCAATTGTCAAGTAAAAGCATTGGCTTGGGATCTAAAAACCTATAATTCTTTGGAAAGAATTAATTGACATCTTTTTAAAATGTTAAATTTATTTGCAACATTTAGGAAAATGTGTAGTCTCTGTGAACACAGGACTGCATTTTAAGTGAAAGATTTTATTTTAAGCCTGACATTGAACATTAAAAGTCATTTTGCCTTTTGTGTAATTTGATAAATTTGACATGATTATCAGAAGTTATCCCCCATCCATTACTTCTGTCAAGGCATGAGATTTTAATATTTGGTTCACCAAGCAAAATTTTTGCAAAAGAAGTTGAAACCAACCCCAATGTTGAGACATTCCTACCTGCTTCCTTATTCCAATATATTCCTGGATATGTATGGCAATCACTCTTCCTCTTTACCTGTCAACCAAGGAGGTCAGAATTGGTTTTAAATTTCTAAATTAAGAGAATTGTTGGATGTAAGGAAAATATGATTTTATCTATGGATCATTAATGATGTTCAGGACAGGTTTTTTTTCCTGCATGATTTCTCATTGGCGTATTTGTAATATATGTCTCTGAGCTGTATGCCGAGGACAGGTAATGGGGAACAAGGGGCAGGCCCTGGTGGGGAACTCCCTGCTCATTTAAAGGAACTTTGGTTGATCTTAGATGCTTCAGATTCTCCATATTTTAAATGCAGTGGCCATTCTTTCTACCTGATAAAAAAATGTTTTCAATAATCTGTAGATAAACCATGGAGTCTTGATGTAAATATTTCTGTCCGACAGATGTGCGGCAAAGAAGACACAGAACTTGACTTCTTGGAGCACCTGGCCAAAGGTTATCATTTGTTTAAATGCTGTTGATTTTGCCTGTTGTAGGACAATTCACTGTTTGATATTTCTTAGGTCAAGATGTACTCATATATGTACATATGAATTATGAGCATAACTAGGACAATCATATATATTAATATTAGGGAATATATATGAATTTGTTGCTATTGTTTGTTTGTTTGCTTGTTGTTTTAGTATATTTGTTTTACTCCTCTGCTCAGGGAAAGACCTAAAGTCATTTGCGCAAGCCTAGCTGGCTGTTAGCATCACCTGGGAAACCCTTAGAAGCTCTGATGCCTGAGATCCACCCCCAGAGATTCTGGTACTGTTGGATGAAAGCAATGGTATTTTTAAGCTCCCCAGGTATTTCTAGTGTGCACCTGGGGTTGAGTATTGCCTTTGGCCGTTGTGAAAAGTCAGACCTCTTAGGTCCCATGGTAATGCCTACTTCTTGAATTTTTATTTTAGACTTAGAGCTGCCTGAGTTTGAGTTCATGTTCAGCTGCCTACTACCTGGGAAGGGCCTTATTAGTTTCTAATGCTCAGATTATTTTCTGTTAAAGGTGGAAAATAATAGTAGCTATTTCATGGGACTATTGGTAAGATTAAATGAGATTCTGCAAGGGCTTAGCATAGAGTAAGACCTGAAGATATACCAGTGTTACTCCTGCTACTGCTGGTGATTGCATTTGATTAAAATTTCATCCTCATAGAACACAAATATTTTTGAATTGTTCTCTTAGGGTAATGTTGCTCAGTAAAATGGAAGCCAGGTAAAAATGGAGCAATCATTTTCTGCTTTATACTACATAGTTTCAATATATTTGTCTGTGCTGTGTTCAGTCGCTTCAGTCATGTCTGGCTCTTTGTGATCTTATGGACTACAGCCCATCAGGCTCTGTCCTTGGAATTCTCCATGCAAGAATACTAGAGTAGGTTGTCATGCCCTCCTCCAGGGGATCTTCCTGACCCAAGGATCAAACCTGGGACTCCAGCACTGCAGGCAGATTCTTTAGCACTGAGCCAACAGGGAAGTCCCATGTTTGTCTATATTATATAGTAATTTTGAAGTCAGGGTCCAAGTCCAATTCTTCTTCATGTTTACAAAATATCTAGCCCAACCTTTTTACACAAAGTAATCACTCAAGACAAATAAATGATTAAACGAATCAACACATTGTCAGTTTAACAACCCAGGCAGATCACATCTTCTTTCACTGACTTCTAGTATCAGTAAAAACATCACAGAAAGAAAAGTTTTGGTAGCTTTTATCACCCTATACATGGAACAACAGACTGTTTCCAAATAGGAAAAGGAGTACATCAGGGTTGTATATTGTCACCCTGCTTATTTAACTTCTATGCAGAGTACATCATGAGAAACACTGGACTGCAAGAAGCACAAGCTGGAATCAGGATTGTTGGGAGAAATATCAATAACCTCAGATATGCAGATGACATCACCCTTATGGCAGAAAGTGAACAAGACCTAAAGAGCCTCTTGATGAAAGTGAAAGAGGAGAGTGAAAAGTTGGCTTAAAGCACAACATTCAGAAAACAAAGACCATGGCACCTAGTCCCATCATTTCATGGCAAATAGATGGGGAAACAGTGTCAGACTTTCTTTTTGGGGGCTCCAAAATCACTGCAGATGATGATTGCAGCCATGAAGTTAAAAGACGCTTACTCCTTGGAATGAAAGTTATGAACAATCTAGACATCATATTAAAAATCAGAGACATTACTTTGTCAGCAAAGGTCCATCTAGTCAAGGCTACATTTTTTCCAGTGGTCATGTATGGATGTGAGAGTTGGACTATAAATAAAACTGAGTGCTTAGGAATTGATGCTTTTGACCTGTGGTGTTGGAAAAGACTTTTGAGAGTCTCTTGGACTGCAAGGAGATCCAGCCAGTCCATCCTAAAGGAGATCAGTCCTGGGTATTCATTGGTAGGACTGATATTGAAGCTGAAACTCCAATACTTTGGCCACCTGATGTGAAGAGCTGACTCATCTGAAAAGATCTTAATGCTGGGAAAGATTGAGGGCAGGAGAAGGAGACGACACAAGATGAAATGGTTGGATGGCATCACCGACTCAGTGGACATGGGTTTGGGTGAACTCCTGAAGCTGGTGACGGACAGGGAGGCCTTGCATGCTGCAGTTCATGGGATCACAAAGCCGGACACGACTGAGTGACTGAACTGAACTGAACTGATCATCCTATATGGGGCTTCCCAGGTGTCTTAGTGGTAAAGAATTTGCCTGCCAATGCAGGAAATGTGGATTCGATCCCTGAATTCGGAAGATCCCCTGGAGAAGGGAATGGCTATCCAGTATTCTTTCCTGGAAAATTCCATGGACAGAGGAGCCTAGTGAGCTACAGTCCATGGGGTTGCAAAGAGTCTGATGCAATTGAGCATGCATGCATGACGATATTATATTGTGATTCTTCATTGTTTCTCCATGCTGAGAGTTTGGGGATAGCATGAACTCTGTCACTCTCTTCCCTAGGAAAATTTCTCTTATAGTAGAACCTCAATAAATACTTGTAACAAGATTGCATGAATTTACAATAAATACTTGGGATATAAGCTCTTCCTCCTCCACCAAATGTTTTCTGAATTTAATGGTCCACATGAGTATTTTTCATACTCAGGACAATTTCTTTCTGCATTGCAAAATTTAGCATATCCATCCATGATGTCGCTGCTTCAGAAGCGGTGTGCATATGTCTGTATGTGTGCATGCTGTATTTCCTAAAATAGATTATATCTTCCTTCAGAGAGGGAACCAAAGACTGTCCCTCTTTACATCCTCCAGGCTACTTAGCCAAGGTCTGGACATGCACTGAATGATGATTAATCAAAATGTTTGCTGATTGCTCTCTTCGCAAGCAGCAGAGGCAAGTTGTTATTGTTATCTTTTCCTTTTCCCCCTTTTGTTTTATAAGGAAGCCTAAGAAACTCCCTTTCATGGGGAAATCATATACAAGTTAAATCCTCATACCTATGTGCCAGTGTGGGTGATGAAGGCTGCTTGGAGGAGAGGGAAGGCTCAGCCTCCCTCTAGGCTCCATCCTGCTCTGTGGCTCAGAGACCTCGACAAGGAAGTAAACAGGGTCTAAATGAATTCTGCAGATGATACTAAAATGGGAAATGTTGGAATAATAACATGGGCCCTTGCAAGGAAAATAAAATAAGGTTCAACTTGGAAAAAAGAACTAACGCATCGAGGGGAAAAATAATTCAAAACACAGATTCAGCAGGCAGGACAGACTTGGAAAGCAGCACACACAGCAAGCTCTCCTTCTACGATCCAAAGTCAGGGCTGACATTTCAGGGCATTCACTCTTCTTCCCCTCTCTCATCACCGAAACGTTGATGCTTTTCTATGGTTCCGATAAAATTTGAGGCTGAAATTTTCGTATCCCAAACTGAACTCTTTTGATGTAGGCAGGCAATTGTAACTAGAAACGATCTGACATAAATAATAAAATGGACAAGGGAAAAATCCAAATATTTCTTTATAATAATAGCTTCTCAGGGCAGAACAAGGACAGATTATCTGAACAGAAACAGTAGGGCAAAGTATACTTTGCAAAATAGTCATATTAATATTCCATCACAACTTCCACCACTTTAATGGCCATAGCACAGAGGCTCTTGCTTTATAAGGACATGAATTAATGATGCCGTTCAGTCGTTCAGATGGGTAACCATTTTGATTTCTTCCTCCATCTCCACAGTGTTACAAATAAGTGTACAAATAAGAATTTGTAGCATCATCACGGGCCCTTTTATGGCCTTCTCCTCTCAATTGTCAGTTAAAGCACTTTTGCTTCTACCAAGGCAAAGTTAGAGAATGGATCCTTCTGTGGTTTGGGGATATATTGGTCTTATTATTAATTAAAACATTTTGTAGTATAAAATTGTTTTAATACAATTGCACATATGATCCTCAAAAAATAGATTACAGTTTCAAACACTCTATTAGACCCCTACTACTTTTTTATCATTTCAGCTCACCTTTACTAGCTCTTTCGACTTTAGATTCCATTCCACACCAACAATTAAAAGGAGTGAAAGAATCTCTCCCAAACAAGTTTGGAATCTCATACAAATTCGGATTAGCATGAAAACCAGACAAAAAGAAGGGATGGGCTAAATATTTTAAGATTTTCATCACTAGACTCTTGCCTGATGCTCATTTGCTTAGCCAAATGATTTCTTTTAAGCCAAGGGTATGAAACTACAATTATTTTTCAGGTTACTAAGAAAAAAAATTGTGTACCATCATTATTTTAATAAGTAAGAATCCTTGTGTTTTCTAAGGGTGAGTAAATTCAGACAGAATGATAACAATGTGTATTTTCATTCTCTTAAAACATATTTTAGATAGGAACTCATCTGCTAATTAAAAAAATCTCTGGACTTCTACTTCTCACCAAAATAAGGTCAGTCAGTCAGTTCAGTCTCTTAGTTGTGTCTGACTCTTCACGATCCCATGGACTGTAGCACGTCAGGCTTCCCTATCCATCATCAACTCCCAGAGCCTACTCAAACTTATGTCCATTGAGTTGGTGATGCCATCCAACCAGCTGATCCTCTGTCAACTCTTTCTCCTCCCCCCTTCAATCTTTCCCAGCACTAGGGTCTTTTCCAGTGAGTCAGTTCTTTGCATCAGGTGGCCAAAGTACTGGAGTTTCTGCTTCAACATCAGTCCTTCCAATGAATAGTCAGGACTGATTTCCTTTAGGATGGACTGGTTGGATCTCCTTGCAGAGAGGGATCTCCTTGTTGGAGGGACTCTCAAGAGTTTTCTCCAACACCACAATTCAAAAGCATCAATTCTTCAGCTCTCAGCTTGCTTTATAGTCCAACTCTCACATCCATACATGATTACTGGAAAAACCATAGCTTTGACTAGACAGACCTTTGTTGGCAAAGTAATGTCTCTGCTTTTTAATATGTTAAGTTGGTCATAGCTTTTCTTCCAAGGAGCGAGCATCTTTTAATTTTATGGCTGCTTTCTCTATTACCTGAAACAACCAAAAATACACATAATATGTGAGAAAAAATTTACAAGACACTATACACATCAGGAAAAGAAGAACACTGATCTCAGAGAGATGGGGGAAAATGAGACATACAACTCCTCTGCCATATTAATTTGGGAGACTTTTGAGGTTGCAAGCAGAGCGAAGGAAGCCATACAGAGACTGGTAAACTACTTAGTATAAGAAGACAGTGGAAATTCTGGGGAGAGTAAGGCAGCTAGAACACACAGGAAACAGTATTTTAGAAAAAAGAGAGTCAAGGAGAGAGATCTCTAGGTTGGAAAGGGTCCATCTTGAGTATCCAATTGAGTGAAAGTGAAAAAGTAAAAGTGTTAGTCACTCAGTCATGTCTGACTCTTTGCAATGTCATGGACTGACTACAGCCCAACAGGCTCCTTTGTCCATAGGATTTCCTAGGTAAGAATACTGGAGTAGATTGCCATTTCCTTCTCTAAGGGATCTTCCCCACCCAGGGATCAAACCCATCTCTCCTGTGTTGCTTCTCTTAATGGTGGGGAATAATTAGCCATAAGATCTAGACTATGTATCTCTAGTTAACTAAAGATAACTGTTCCAGTCTCACCTAACCAGTCTTAAAACCAGAACAATCATTTTTTCATGTAATTTAACTTTATTTTGAAATAAAGATCAACATTTGTGACAATGCAAAAATATTCAGCACTCAGTAGAGTAAAATTTACAATGGCTAGCATTCAATAAAAAAAAAATACTAGGTAATGATAAAGTTGTAAGATATGATCCATAACAAGGGTTGATTAATCAAAGATAGCCCAGAACTGATATAGATTTTAGACAGCAGATAAGAATATTAAGTAGGCATTATAAATAAACTGCATACATTCAAAAAGTTAGAAATGTGGAAAGATCTAAAAAAATTAAACTCCTGAGATAAAAACTGCAATGTATAAGACAAAAAATATATGGGCTAAGATTAATGGCAGATTAGACCTTAGATAATGCAGAAGAAAAGATAAGTGTATTTGATAGCACAGGAATAGAGCAATCAAAGATGGAGAGATGAAAGCATCAATGAATTGCAGAAAAAATTCAAATAGATTAATATGCATGTGATTTTCACTCTATAAGGAAAGAGAAAATGGATGGAGGCAAAACAAAATAGAAAACTAATGGATACAGATTTTTTTAATTTGAAAATATCTATAAGTACAAATATTTAAGTAGCTCAATAAACCCCAAGCACAAGAAATATGCAGAAAATTGTACTGAAACACATCACCATTAAATCACTAAAAACCAGTGTGAGAAATAGAAAATCTTAAATTTAATGAGGGGATATTATGTACAAAAAATAAAAATAAGGGTGAAAACATAAGTTCTATTGTAAATAATAAAAATGAGAAGATAGTGAAGCAACATTTTAAAAAATGCTTAATAACGAAGCTGCCACTCAGAATCAAAGGGAAATCAATGAAAATTTTTATGAAAGGAAAAATAAACCAAATAAAACCTAAATTTAATTCTTTGAGAAAATCAATGAAATTAATAAACTTCTAGCCTGAGATAGCAGGAAAAAAAAGAAAGAGGATACAAATTAGCAATACCAGTAATGAGAAAGGTGACACAGATACTAATGGATGGGAAGAGACTATGGACAACTTTATGTAAGTAACTACAACAAATTAAATGAAAAGGACAAATTCCTTGAAGGACACAAACTACTTTATTCAGCTCACTTAAAGCTAACTCAAGAAGAAATGGATAGTCTAACTATATCTACTAGAAAAACTGAAATTTAGTTGAAAAAAAAAAAGCTCTACACAAAGAAACTGCAAGAGTACATGGCTTTCCTGGGACATCCTACAAAACAGTTGAAGAGAAGGCATTATGTTAAGTGAAATAGGTTAGACAGAGAAAAATAAATTGTATGTGGAATCTAAAAAAGTTTAGAATTTATGTATTCTTAATATTTTTCATTTTGAGTGAAGCTAGATGTATCAGAAAACTCATCTAAACAACAAAATTGTGCTCTATCTTATCAGAACAATAACTGGAATTTTAAAGAAAAAGCTTTAGAATCAGATATAGCCAATGTGACTCTTAGCTATGTGACTTTAGGGAAGTAATTTCTTCACTCTGTGTTTCAGTTTACCCTATGTAAAACATGGATTATAATCAAACTTAGCATAACAAGATTGTTATATAAATTGAGGAAATCAGAACTGAAAAAGACACATGTACCCAATGTTCATTGCAGCACTGCTTACAATAGCTAAGACATGATAGCAACCTAGATGTCTATCAGCAAATGACTAGATAATGAAGTTGTGGTACATATGCACAATGGAATATTACTCACATACAAAAAGGAATGCATTTGAGGCAGTTCTTTTTTTAATTAAAAAAATTAAATCTGTTCTAAGTGAGGCAGATGAAACCAGAGCCTACTATACAGAGTAAGTCAGAAAGAGAAAGATAAATATCACATTTTAATGCACATATATGGAATCTAGAAAGATGATACCAACGGTCCTACACCCAGGGCAGCAAAGGAAACACAGACATAAAGAAGAGACTTTTGGACTCAGTGGGAGAAGAGAGTGCGATGATTTGAAGGAATAGCATTGAAACATATACATTAACATACGTAAAATAGATAGCTAGTGAGAGTTTAATGTATGATGCAGGGCACCCAAAGCCAGTGCCCTGTGACAATCTGGAGGGATGGGAAGGGGAGGAAGGTGGGAGGGGGTTCCTGGAGGAAGGAGACACATGTATGTCTATGGCTGATTGATGTTGATGTATGGCAAAAACCATCACAATATTGTAAATTTATTATTTGCCAATTTAAAAAATATATATAATGAGTATTTAGCACAAGATATGAATAGAGTTTACACATTGGTTCTTGTTAGTATATTGATGTATATATCCTGGATATATCTAAAACTCTCCAAAATCTATGGATGTACTTTGGATCATTGGTCTCTGAAGTCTCACAAGAGATGCCAAGAATAGAAATTAGATTTAAAGCTTACTCTTCCTTCTGTCTTTGATGATATGGCCACATCCACTTGAGATATGAGTTATTATGTTGATGGAAGGGAAGCAAATGCTGGGAATGAGTGAAATGTTGAAAAGAGAGAAGAGGCCTAGTGGGACTATAAAAGTATTTGTCAGAATGTAACCTTTTCAGCCAAGACCACAGTACCTCTAGTTTCATGATGTTTGCATGCATGAGAATATCAGCCCTAACTCTTTTTTCCACTCAAAACTTCTAAAAAATTGAAGTAGTAAAAAGAGGTGGACTTGAAACCTTCAGATTAGGTGTAAATTACTTTCTTTGCTTTCTCATCTGATTTTTTTTAAACAATTTCTCCAACTAAAGAAAGAAGGCCAACAAAAAGATTTTTTTATTATTATTACCACTATTACTATTACAGGTTAGTTACTGATTACCACTATGAGTTAGACATGATGCTAGAAAGTTTTGTTATTCCATTCATCTTCATAAAAATTAATCCCATAGAGTTGTTAGTCTATTTCTCATTTATAGACTAGAAAGCTGAGGCTTGGAGATATGAACTAATTTGTCCAAAGACATACAGCGAGTAAATATCATATATGGGCCATGATCTCAATCATCTGAGCATAGAGTCCATGTGTTCTTGCTATAAAATGCCTTCAAGCATTCTGTCTCTAAGGTTAAGATGGTTTAAAAATCAAGTTTTGAGAATCACATCTTGATTTTGACATTACTTATGTAATGTCAAACAAATTAATTAAACTCAAGTTTTCTCAACTATCCTATTTATTCTACTGTTTTGTTACAAAGGAAAAATGCAATTCAGTTCTGTAAATTACACTTTTAAGAATTTACATGTTACCTATACTGTTGCTTCCTTACCATCATGATTATGATTTTATAGCCCATATTAGTTAGTGTTCAGGTAACTTCAGAATAATTATTTTAGTAATTAAAGTAAGCATAAAATTGAATTTAAGTTAGAACTTAAGAATAATCATAGATTTTTAATGTTGCCTTAATTGCCCAAAGAGAGATTCCAGTTTGATCACAAAGATCATAGAAATGCATAGAACAAGGTTTAAGACAGTCGATGTGTATCTTATCAGGAAAAAACAGGCAATCAATTTATTACCATTTATCACTTACACTAGCCTCCATGGCAGTTTGGAACTTCTCAACAACAAATCTTAACAACATTATTGACCAGAGACACGTATTAATACATCTTTGGTTACCCAAATGTTATTGACCAGAAATGTTTCAATATTCACTTACATAACAAATCACTAGTCATAGGCATTCATTTCTGCAAAAGTCCCCCAGTTGATAATGTGTTAATAAATACATAAAAAGACATATCTTATGTGATAAGGAGACATAAAATATGTGTGTATTGTAACTTTCCTTAAGCACAGAGAATCAGATTTTTAGAGTTCAGGTCATACGACATTGATCAGATTTAGGTATCTGTAGAGAAATAGTAGGAGATGAAGTTACAAATGGATTTTAAGAACAGGTTGCAAGAATCATTATTGCAAGTCTAAAGAAGGTGTAATTTGCAGTGTGACACTGGGAAACCAATAAATATATCTTACTAAAGAAGGTTAGAAGAANACATTGATCAGATTTAGGTATCTGTAGAGAAATAGTAGGAGATGAAGTTACAAATGGATTTTAAGAACAGGTTGCAAGAATCATTATTGCAAGTCTAAAGAAGGTGTAATTTGCAGTGTGACACTGGGAAACCAATAAATATATCTTACTAAAGAAGGTACGTGTTAGAAGTCTGCAGTCAGATATACCAGCAATACATCAGAAAATTTCAAATAGGGGAGGAGACTGAAGGCAAGAACAGTCCAAGTAGCTATTTAAAACTTTGAATTTAGATAATGGTGGCAGAGAGGAAACCAAAAAGAAATGAATTAAAAATGACAAATCATAGTCAACTTTGTTCGGTGAGGTTTGAATTTGCAAAGGAAAATGTGCATTTCATAATCTGAAAGAATAGGCATATCAAAAGTAGAAGGTCAGCATTTATCTGAAAGTAAAGTCAGTTTTGAAGGAAACATTTAAGCATGGAGTATGTGAGGTCATTACAAGACAACAAGAATAATTAGCTGAACAAAGCTATATAAAAATAGAGCTGGAACCCAGGAGAAACTTTAGGATTAGGCTAATAGATTTGAGAATCATTTACCAAAAGATATATTTTCAAAGAATGAAAACTGAGAGTAAAGATAAGAGACTTGAGTCAAAAAATAACATATTTCTATGTAAGAGAGATGAGTAAGCACATAACATAGAAAAGCAAAGGCCAGAGAAGTAACCAAAGAATGCCTTGCGGCTGCTGCTGTCACTCCAGTCGTGTCCGACTTTGTGCGACCCCATAGACGGCAGCCCACCAGGCTCCACTGTCCCTGGGATTCTCCAGGCAAGAATACTGGAGCGGTTTGCCATTTCCTTCTCCAAAAATGCCATATATATATATAATATAATATAATATAATATATATATAATATGTGTGTGCATGTATACATGTTCAGTCACATCCAACTCTTTGTGACCCTGTGAACTGTAGCCCACCAGGCTCCTCTGTCCATGGGACTCTCCAAGCAAGAATACTGGAGTGGGTAAGAATANTATAATATATAATATGTGTGTGCATGTATACATGTTCAGTCACATCCAACTCTTTGTGACCCTGTGAACTGTAGCCCACCAGGCTCCTCTGTCCATGGGACTCTCCAAGCAAGAATACTGGAGTGGGTAAGAATACTGGAGTGGGTTGTCATTTGCTTCACCAGGGGATCTCCTAGACCTTGGAATCTAACCTGTGTCTCCTGTTTTAGAGGCAGATTCTTTACTACTGGGCAACCTTGGAAGTTCCACATTAAATATATATTGTATATTAAATATATACAATTTGAATGTATATATTTATGACTATTATATATATGAAGACCTAGAAAAATAAACTAAAAATGCAGATGGAGAGGTGGATAAGAATTGTATTCTTTGCCTTCAGACAAAGAATTGGAATCAGAACTCTAAACCAAAAGGACAAAGACTAGCAGAAAATGTAAAGAAGAATATTTTAAATTATTAAAATAATTGGTCATGAGAAAGTGGAGACATAAATATTTATTAATGGTCCATATTGTCTGGTTTATGTTTTGGACCTTGGGCTACAGAATAGAAAACAGAATATTCATTTAAGGATGTTTCTTTCAAGAATAATTCCATGGACAACAGAACCATCCTATAAGTGACTCAGAAGAGATATTAATGGGGAAATTCGCTCAAGATAGATGAGCCAAGTTTTCATTACAGTTGAGGAATTTCCAAAACCCAGTTACCACAGTCTATTAATATTTCATCCAAGTTGTTGGGTGTAGTTAAAACAATGAACTGAAGCAGCATAGACATCACACCTTACTGATAGATTTTGAGGCAGAGTGATATCACGACAATATGCATGAAATGTACACTCAGTGCAGAGGTTAGATCAGAGTTCAAAGTCAGTCTCCACTACGTAAACCAGTTTTCATGTAATTCTTATTAAAATAAGAGAATTATGATAGAAAGTAACTATAACTGTTTTGTGATTATGACATTGAATGACATAATCATAATGTCATAATGACATTCTATGAAATGGAACGTAGAAATTAAGCTAATCTTAAAGCTTGAAAACAGTAAACCAAAAGCAGACCATGTTATATAAAGGAGGACAGCAACTTTGCCTAAATTAAGTTATAATCTTCATATATGAATACTTCCTCATATGTCTTTGAACTGAGAGAGACAACCCAATGATATTCAACACACACTTTGGAGGTTTACCATTAAAGCTGAAGTACATCCAAGTGGTGTAATAGAACAATTTCTACTCTAAGAGATCAAAAACATGTCATAAATTAAACAAGGCACTGTTGTTGCTTATAAGGTCAAAATAAATACATAAAGTTGACTATATAGCAGTGGAGACTTAGCTAAGGCTGCAGTTGAAGGAGGTTATCAAAGTCTGCTTGCCAGGAACAATGAATATCATTAAGATTTTGCTTCGTATAGTGGTTCATTTTATAAAAAGAAAATTTATATTCCTAGAATTCCACCTGAGTATACAAAACTGGGAACATTAACGCCTCACATCAAAAAGAAAAGAAACGATTCAAATTGGCAACCACAAAGCTGACGATGAAAGGTTTGCTTTCAAGTTTGATCTCTGTCTGTGTACTCTGGCCTCACAAACATTACAGTAGCACCTCCTGGGTAAAATAAAGAAATTTGATTTAGAGTCCACACATTCTTTTCCCACTTAGATGCACATTCAGTTGCTCCTTGGAGGATATTATGTGACATCGAGTGTTCATTGCTGCAATATAAATGGGAGAAAAATGAAAGAGGGGAAGAGCAAACTAAAACAAGAAATTTCATGTGTTTAAAGTTCAGGTTTAGTGCCTCAGTAGCTATAGTTTTAGCTCTGAAAACAAATCTTCAGTGGGCTTGCTGAAACACAGCTCAAGGATTACACATAATATTTATCTTAAACTTTAAAAACATGTGTGCACATACACACACATGCACACACACACACACACACACACACACACACACATATACAGCTGACTTACCATGAGTTACTTGCATAAAGACCAGAGAAAGTATTGGTATTTGAAACACATATAGACACTAAGGGAGAAGGCAATGGCCCCCCACTCCAGCACTCTTGCCTCAAAAATCTCATGGACAGAGGAGCCTGGTGGGCTGCAGTCCATGGGGTCGCGAAGAGTCGGACATGACTGATCAGCTTCACTTTAACTTTTCACTTTCATGCATTGGAGAAGGAAACGGCAACCCACTCCAGTGTGCTTGCCTGGAGAATCCCAGGGATGGGGGAGCCTGGTGGGCTGCCGTCTATGGGGTTGCACAGAGTCAGACACAACTGAAGTGACTTAGCAGCATAGACACTAAGTTCTAAAGAGTTAAGTTATGGCTATGTAAAATGAGAAATCTGAAATTAACATATACACACTACTACATGTAAAATACATAAGCAATAAGGGCACTATAGCACAGGTAACTATACTCAATATCTTGTAGTGACCTATACTGGAAAAGAATATAAAAAGGATATGTATAGGTATAACTGAGTTATGTTACTGTGTACATTGGAAACTAACACAACATTGTATAATAAATTTAAGTATACTTCAATGAAGAAAAATAATATCACTATGTATCCAAAAAGAGACATTTATTTGCTATACTACCTATTCTTTAAACTTCTGGTGTCCAAAGACTAAAGAGACATCTAAATTTAGTTGCATATCAAATCCATTGAAAAATCCATGGACATTACAAAGCATTCCATTGCCAGCAATAGACATTTATATATCCAACTACTTTGTGGATGAGGAATTAGTCTTTGCTTCCCATTAATGCAGCAAGTGAAAAGACACATATGTCTTCTCCATGTGCAAAGTTTAGGAACACAGTTTCACAGATTGGTGTGCAAAACTAATGCTGTAGACAGTGGAGATGAGCAACTCCCTCTATAAAAATATTATATTTTTACTAATCAAGTCATATAGCTTGCTGAAGAGTTTTATAATTTAATATAATCTGTTCGAGCAACTTCTTATGTGGTTAAGGTAGAGTATTGTTGGAAAAGACCTGATGCTATGAAAGACTGAGGGCAGAAGGGGAAGGGGGCAACAGAGGATGAGATGGTTAGATAGCATCACAGACTCAATGGACATGAATCTGAGTAAACTCCGAGAGATAGTGAAGGACAAGGAAGCCTGGTGTGCTGCAGTCCGTGGGGTTGCAAAGAGTCAGACACAACTTATGACTGAACAACAACAAATCTCTAGTTGTACCTGGTCTGCAAGATTGCCCCCCAAGATGCTGGAAATGTAAATAAGTATTATTAATTTGCAATGGGGCATAAATACATATAGGATTAAAATGTATGACAACCTGTATTTTTTTCTAGGGCTACCATAAAAAAAGTACCACAGCTGGATGGCCTAAACAATAGTAATTTATCATCTCACAGTTCTGGAGGCTAGAAGTCCAAGGTTGAATGAACTGTTGGCAGAATTGATTCTGTCTGAGGGCAGTAGCTGAAGGCATCTCCTGGTTTGTGTCTTTACATTATCTTCAGTTCAGTTCAATTCAGTTCAGTCACTCGGTCATGTCCGACTCTTTGTGACCCCATGAACAGCAGCACACCAGGCTTCCCTGTTCATTACCATCTCTTGGGGTTCACTCAGACTCATGTCCATCAAGTCCGTGATGCCATCCAGCCATCTCATCCTCGGTCGTCCCCTTCTCCTCCTGCCCNTAAACTGTTGGCAGAATTGATTCTGTCTGAGGGCAGTAGCTGCAGGCATCTCCTGGTTTGTGTCTTTACATTATCTTCAGTTCAGTTCAGTCACTCAGTCATGTCCGACTCTTTGTGACCCCATGAACAGCAGCACACCAGGCTTCCCTGTTCATTACCATCTCTCGGGGTTCACTAAGACTCATGTCCTTCGAGTCCGTGATGCCATCCAGCCATCTCATCCTCGGTCGTCCCCTTCTCCTCCTGCCCTCAATCCCTCCCAGCATCAGAGTCTTTTCCAGTGAGTCAACTCTTCACATGAGGTGGCCAAAGTACTGGAGTTTCAGCTTTAGCATCATTCCTTTCAAAGAAATCCCAGGGTTGATCTCCTTCAGAATGGACTGGTTGGATCTCCTTGCAGTCCAAGGGACTCTCAAGAGTCTTCTCCAACACCACAGTTCAAAAGCATCAATTCTTTGGCGCTCAGCCTTCTTCACAGTCCAACTCTCACATCCATACATGACCAC
>SJYW01042153.1:211023-270282 GCA_006410735.1 Raphicerus campestris | reverse complement strand
GGAAATGGCAACCCACTCCAGAATTCTTGTCTGGAGAGTTCATGGGGTCACAAAGAATCTGACGCATGGAGCAGCTAACACTTTCACTTTCACATCATGTAATTTAACAAGCCAGTATTTTTATAAGATAGAGTCAAATCACAGTGAAAGAAGAGAGTGACTTGTTCTTCTGGATAATAAATTTTTATTTGTAAGTCTTTGTTATTTGTGAGTAAATAAAATTAATACCTCATTCTATGATCAAAAGACAAATGAAGCAGTTAGAACAGAATAGAAAGTTCAGATATAGGCAACCATATCTTTGCAAATGTGACTTCTGGCTGAGTTTACATTACAGATCATCTGAAAAAGAATGGACACAATTAAATAGTGAGGTGAACATTTGTTATCCACATGCACAAAAATACACAAAATTTGATGTCAGTTAACCAAAATATGAAAATATAAATACTTGAAGCTATTAAAATAAATAGAATTATTTTTATTATGAGAGAAAGATTTCTTACAAGACACAAAATTATAAACCCCAAGGGAAATTTTGATAAAATCAAAACTGCATTAAAATCTTATCTTCCCTATTAAATAAATTGCATTGGAAATTAAAGACATGCTTAAGGCAGGGGAACCAGAGAACAAGTTGGCAACATCCGTTGGATCATGGAAAAAGCAAGAGAGTTCCAGAAAAACATCTCTTTCTGCTTTATTGACTATGCCAAAGCCTTTAACTATGTGGATCACAATAAACTGTGGAAAATTCTGAGAGAGATGGAAATACCTGACCACCTGACCTGCCTCTTGAGAAATCTGTATGCAGGTCAGGAAGCAACAGTTAGAACTGGACATGGAACAACAGACTGGTTCCGAATAGGAAAAGGAGTACATCAAGGTTGTATATTGTCACCCTGCTTATTTAACTTATATGCAGAGTACATCATGGGAAACACTGGACTGGAAGAAACACAAGCTGGAATCCAGATTGCTGGGAGAAATATCAATAACCTCAGATATGCAGATGACACCGCACCCTTATGGCAGAAGGTAAAGAGGAGCTAAAAAGCCTCTTGATGAAAGTGAAAGAGGAGAGCGAAAAACTTGGCTTAAAGCTCAACATTCAGAAAACGAGGATCATGGCATCTGGTCCCATCACTTCATGGGAAATAGATGAGGAAACAGTGGAAACAGTGTCAAACTTTATTTTTTGAGGGCTCCAAAAATCACTGCAGATGGTGACTGCAGCCATGAAATTAGAAGACACTTACTCCTTGGACGAAAAGTTATGACCAAACTAGATAGCATATTCAAAAGCAGAGACATTACTTTGCTGACTAAGGTCCATCTAGTCAGGGCTATGGCTTTTCCAATGGTCATGTATGGATGTGAGAGTTGCACTGTGAAGAAGACTGAGTGCTGAAGAATTGATGCTTTTGAACTGTGGTGCTGGAGAAGACTCTTGAGAGTCCCTTGGACTGCAAGGAGATCCAACCAGTCCATTCTAAAGGATATCTACCCTGGGATTTCTTTGGAAGGAATGATGCTAAAGCTGAAACTCCAGTACTTTGGCCACCTCATGCAAAGGGTTTACTCATTGGAAAAAACTCTGATGCTGGGAGAAATTGGGGGCAGGAGGAGAAGGGGACGACAGAGGATGAGATGGCTGGATGGCATCACGGACTTGATGGACGTGAGTCTGAGTGAACTCCAGGAGTTGGTGGTGGACAGGGAGGCCTGGCATGTTGCGTCTCATGGGGTTGCAAAGAATTGGACACGACTGAGCAACTGAGCTGAACTGAACTGAAGTAAAAGGCCATTGTAGCACAGGAATTATTACTTACAATATATAAAGAATACTCACAAAGCAATAGAAATTTAAAAAGCGTGAACCAAGTTTATTTCATAAAAGAAGCATTACATGGTCAGAAAAACCCATGAAAATATCCTCCTCTGCAATGATGTTTATCAAAGTGTAAACTGATTCTCAACCTCACTGGTATTTATCAAAATGTAAATTAAAACCAAGATGAAGTACCATTTTTCCCAAAAGTTTGGCAATTTTTAAAAATCAGCATAGCATGAATGGGCAAAGACATGACATGAATAGAAATCATTGCATAGAAAACAGTGTAACAATGTTTGGTAAACAGAAAACATGAATCTCAGTGACTCAGGAATTCTATTTCTACAGTTTTTGAGTGACTATAATATTACCATTTCCCCCTGTTCTTTTCCTAAAAATACTAAAGTTGTCAAAGCTTCCACAAAGCTGAATGCTTTGCTTTAGTCTCTGCTGTCAAGTCAGCAATTCACACCTGCTGTGAAGTACACACTGAGAGAAGTACACACTTCCTCACTCACCTGGGATGGTAAGTTAGAGCAACACTGTTCATTCAGTTACTGCTGGATCCTCATGTCAGCACTTTAATACTAATCTAGTTTTGCACTCCTTTTCAACGGCTGGACAAGTCAGTGACAGAATCTCCTGGAATGAGACATGCAGGCTCCACTGGGTTGATTAAGGAGCTTATCTTTCTCCCTGTCTTTCTGTCTTCCTTCCTTCTTTTGCTCCTTCCTTCCTTCCCGTGAAAATGGAATTATATCCTACGTAATGACCACTGGTTGACAGAGAAGTTTCAACAGACAGCCCATAACAATAAATGAATAGTCATGTAAGAGTGAGCATTGATATATCTGGGCAGGTACAGCAGATGTCCCTAGGCATTACATGCAGTCTCAGCAGTCACACACTATGTGTGTGTTAATCACTTAGCCCAATACTTCTCTCCATGAATGTCACCTATACTCACAATGATGTTTTTTGTATCAAGCAAGATATTTTAAAATATTTCAAGATTATGGTCTGATGAATATCTCAGTTTGTTACTATTTCAGCTGCATGAAGCCTGAGTGTTTTCCAAAGACTCAAATTTCCCAGTATGATTAGTTTTGATTAATCTAATGATCTTTGGCTTTTGTTCAGTTGCTCAGTCTTGTCCAACTCTGTGACCCCAGTATGCCAGGCTTCCATGTCCTTCACTAGCTCCTGGAGTTTGCTTAAATTCATGTCTATTGAGTCAGTGATGCCATCTAACCATCTCATTCTCTGTCACCCCCTTTTCTTCTTGCCCTCAATCTTTCCCAGCACCTGGGTCTTTTCCAGTGATTTAATAGGTTATTAATAATGCCTACTCAAAACACTTCCTAATAACATGTATGTTTGGGAATTGTTCTAGAACGTTTCATGTTTGGATGTGTTGTTTTCAGCAAAGAAAAGCAATTCATGTAGATAAACAAGTTTCTTCTAAGTGAGATACGTATACTTACCTACCTCTGTTCACAAGTATAAGGAAGGCACACCAAGTTTTAGTTATGATTGTACTGTTACTGAAGTTCTTCTGTAAGTAAATTGCTACAACTGAGTATATTCCAGACATATTAGAGATAGGCACCATAAAAAAAAAACATATGCACCTAAAACCCACACACACACACCACACATGGAAGGTATTATGCAAAATACATCTATATTCATTTTACAGTAAAGTTCACCTAACTCGAGAAATCTATGAACTATTGCCCTTTTACTCTACAGAAGAGCAGCAATGTTATCGCAAAGAAATTGTTCACTTTGTGCTAAGGATTAAAGGATTTATACCTTGGGAAATTAAAGAATTTGTACCAAGTAGCATTTTATACCCTGTTCTTACCATNTAAAGTTCACCTAACTCGAGAAATCTATGAACTATTGCCCTTTTACTCTACAGAAGAGCAGCAATGTTATTGCAAAGAAATTGTTCACTTTGTGCTAAGGATTAAAGGATTTATACCTTGGGAAATTAAAGAATTTGTACCAAGTGGCATTTTATACCCTGTTCTTACCATGTGACTACCCAGTAACTAGATTGAGAACCAAAGCGTAATAGAATATCAAATCTTTCACAGACTAAGGGGACTTCATTAATGATGACTCAGAATAAAATGTGTTTGATGAGTATCTATTATATGAAAAAAATTATCTGACAATGCTATTAAGCAGAAAGTAAGTTTTATATTTATTTAGTGAGATTCAGCAATACAGAGTACATTGAGAAAAAGTGAATAGTAAGATGTAACTTTGCTCTAAAGAAGGGGGGATCAGCATTTAAACGAGAGGATCAGAATAGACTTTATAAAGGAGAAAGCATATGAGCTGGAATCCAAGGATGGCTAGATTTGACTCAGGAAAGAGGGAGAAGAACAAGTCAAAGTTCTAAATAAATGAACCCATGTAAGTAAAGACATGGTGCATTCCAGGCATTAAATTATTATTTTGTGAATGATGAATGAAAGTAGAGAGTATTGTTTGTAGTAAAACTACAACTATATCTGTTAAGATATTAAAATGTCAGGCAAAAATTCCAGAGTGTCTCAGCAGTGCTAGTATCTTCTGGCATCTAGTTTTTCCCATGCTCTAATCCGCTTCCTTCAGCTTATAGACTGTGGCTTCCCTTGTTTTCCTGGTCATAAGATGCTAGTGTAACTCCAGACAGCAGGTTCTCATTACACAACAAAGCAAAAAGGCAAGGGGTAGGGGAGTCATTGCTTATACATCTTTTTTTATCGTGGAGAAATGTTATCCTCAAAATGTTCCACAGCAAAGTTTCTCTATATTTAATTAGCCGGAGTTGAGTTGCCTAACCACCTCAGACTAACCACTGGCAGAAGGAAAAGGAATCCACCATGATTCATGCCCTGGCACTGTGTAAGGTGATCATGAAGATAACTGGGGTTCTTTTAGTGAGGAGGAAGGGCTACTTAGTAGGAAGCAACAATTCATGCCATTGTGCATACTTAAGGAATATGGTAGAGAAAACATATGGCATAAATCTAGAAAAGATTTGAATGAGAGAATGAAAAATATTGGCCATCCATCTAAGAAGCTGATTTTTAATGTGGTTGCCAATTGGAAGACTTTTAAATTGAAAGTTCTGTTGGCTTATTTCTTTATTTTTTAGTTTAGTTTCCTTTGGATTTGGTTTCATTCTGTCAGTAGAACAATTACTCTAGCAGCAGTGTGTAAACTCGATCAAAACTGAGATTCTGGTAGTAAAAGAAACTTAGGAGATTGTCAAATTATCAGCAATGAACAGTGGGTCATGGAAACAGAAAATTGATTCAAATAGTATTTCAGAAGTTCGGGTGAAGAATGTGGAGATTCACTAAAAGACTAAGTATGGCTTCCCAGATGGCACTAGTGAGAAAGAAGCCACCTGCCAGTGCAGGAGATGGAAGGCACAGGTTCAATCCCCAGGCAGGAAAAAATCCCCTGGAGGAGGGCGTGCCACACACTCCGGTATTCTTGCCTGGAGAATCCCGTGGACAGAGGAGCCTGGTGGGCTACAGTCCATAGCGTGGCAAAGAGTTGGACATGACTAAGACACCTTAGCACCCAATCAAAAAAGTGACCTTAAGTCTTCAAGATCAGGTTTTCAAGAACATAGTGCATCTATGAATACAACAGAGTAGTCAAGAAGATGATTCCAAGAGGAAAATGATGAGAGCAGCTTTTAGTGAACTGAAATAACTTTAATCATCCTTTGGCGTTATTTAACCAATGTTTCCACCATATACAATACACAGCAATATGACATTAGATGCTTGAATTATCAATTGAGATTAATTCAGCAATCTAGTAACCAGGCAGCAAATACTACTAAGGAAAATCTAGGAAAAAAATCTCAAGTTTATATTTATCTATTTTTGTTTTATATGATAGTTGTTATATTGGATATTACTTATTGCTTTATATTTATATATTAAATTATTACTAAAATATATTAAATCAAAGGTTGTGGAGTATTATATATAAAGTATTGGGTTTATTAACATGTATCTGTACTTTATTAGATATAAATTATGAGTTGCCTTAAGGAAGAAAAATATAAAAGTAAAATATTTATAGCAGCCACATCTTAACAATGAATTTGAAAGTGTCTGATTTTAGCATTGCGTGTGTAAACCTGTTTTGAAATAAATACTAGAAAGGAATAAGTTATTTTAAGTGCACTTTTGAAAAAATCATTAGATATAAATCTGATGTTGATAAAATAACAGTTTTATATTTAAAATATAAAGAAATATGTCAATATGTCAAGTTTTTCATCACTTTCCTTGTTATGTGAATGTTTATGCTAAAAATGTCGTTGTTGTTCAGTGGCTCTGTTGTTTCCTACTCTTTCGTGACCCCATGGAGTACTGTAGCCAACAAGGCTGCTCTGTCCATCGGATTTCCCAGGCAAGAATATTGGAGAGGGCTTCCATTTCCTTCTCCAGGGGATCTGTCTGACCCAGAGATCAAACCCACATCTCCTGCA
Organism: Raphicerus campestris; assembly: GCA_006410735.1. Taxonomy (NCBI): domain Eukaryota; kingdom Metazoa; phylum Chordata; class Mammalia; order Artiodactyla; family Bovidae; genus Raphicerus; species Raphicerus campestris. Next base: position 263,935 of record SJYW01042153.1, on the reverse strand, counting down.
TTTGCAGGCGGGTTCTTTACCACTGAGTCAACAGGAAAGCCCCAAAATGTTACTGCTGCTGCTGCTGCATCACCTCAGTCATGTCCAACTCTGTACAACCCCATAGATGGCAGCCCGCCAGGCTCCACTGGCCCTGGGATTCTCCAGCCAAGAACATTGAGTGGGTTGCCATTTCCTTCTCCAATGCATGAAAGTGAAAAGTGAAAGTGAAGCCTATCAGTCATGGCCAACACTTAGAGACCCCTGGACTGCAGCCCACCAGGCTCCTCGGTCCATGGGATTTTCCAGGCAAGAGTACTGGAGTGGGTCACCAGTGCCTTCTCTGCAAAATGTTAACTACATACCATCAAATACACACAAATAGAAATTATATTAAAAATCACATAGAGAAAAAAATTGAGAGAATGACTAGAATCTAGATTAGTAGAGGAGATCATTCAAAAATGTATTAAACAATTATTATGCTAACTACTTTACATTATAAAACGTTCTATTTTACACATGTGTTGGTATGAGTGATATTATTTAATCTCCCCAAGACTGCAAAGCTAGGCAATAGAAGAATGACTCCACAGATGATTTGCTTTTGTCATTTTGTGTATATATGCTGTGTGTGCACGTGCTTTTATAATTTGCTTCATTACAATACACTATACATGTGTAGATATAATGACACTTGATATTCATCTATTAGAATACCAGTGGTCAATTAAGTAAAGCTGTTATGATAGGAAAAATTGCTCAAATAGCAAAAGCCCACAGAAGTCATATCTCAACTGAATTTTAGACCATTCTTAGCCACACGGAGGCCCAACATACTCATAGTGTTTGCCTTTATACCTTGAGCTACCATGATGATTTCAGGGTAACTATATTTCCTATATTTTGTTTAATAAGCTATGTCCTTACATAACTATAGCATATAGATCTTATCTCAAAGCATGTGTTTATATTTTTACATTCATTCTATGGTTAGTAGGTACTCAAGATAATCATTAATCAATAAATTGCAAATTTAATAATGTACAATGTTTTGATCTTGCATATTATTCATGTACATATGGCTTTTATTTGGAGTTATTTTTATTATCAAAAATAATATATTCCCAACTCCCAGGAAAACAGCAATACTCATTAAATTGAACTGAACCACCCCATCTATGTATAATGTTTTCCAAACACTACACCCCTGGTGGACTTCAGTATCACTTGTTTTCAAACTGCATATGAAAGAATTGATCTTGACATTAATGTCTCACCTAAAACAAGTACAAATTTTATAGTAATTAATACGTGATTAATTGTGAGCCAATAGTCTATCTTCTTAAATAAAAATCCAAAATTTTTTCCATGAAAACTTTCTTTTCCTTTTTCCTCTGCTCTAACACTACTGAAGAATATGAGAGCCACTCAGGGGGTTCCATAATTGTATTAACTGAGTTTGTCTATGGTAGATTCTAAAAGAGTGATCAAAAGAAAGTAGAAATAAAATAACGTGTTTGAAATGTCTATGCCCCCTTTTTCAGCATTTTGATATCCAGTGCCATCACTACCCTGGACACATATGCAGCTCCCCTCTATCCTTATTAGCTTAAATTTGCTATCTTTATCACGTAAACAGGCAACAAGAGAAAATAGTTCCATTTTTAGGGTGTTAATATTACTTTAGAAAATCATTCCCCTTACATTGTCCATCTCTGAAATGATAGTAGTCAAAATGATTTAAGAGGTCCAGATTTTCATACACATATTTGCAATATTGATAAGAATATTCAACAATAACATCTGATGTTGAAATAATGCAGGTTATTTGGGTATAAAATGTATGACATTTTCTCATTATGTGTTCTGTGCTAAGTCACTTCAGTCAGGTCCAACTCTCTGCAATCCTATGCACCTTAGCCCCCAAGGCTCCTCTGTCCAATGGGATTCACCAGGTAAGAATACTGGAGTGGGTTGCAGTGCCTTTCTCCAGGAGGTCTTCCTGACCCAGGGATTGAACACATGTCTCTTATGTCTCCTGCACTGGCAGGTATATTCTTTACTATTAGGACCTCCTGGGAAGCCCTTTCTCATTATGTATGACTGACCTTTAACAGGGCCATTATACAACCTTGCTGCTTTATAAACTCTAAAGCTAGCTCCTTTAACAAATGCACGTGGGACCAACTATTGTTCTTGCATCCTCTGTATTCTGGCTTCATCCTCAAGGCATTATTGATCTACATTATATTTTAATTAAAGCATTTCTCCCTCCAAATTCAAAGCCTTGTATGATTTTTTTTGAGTGCCTGGGCTGACTGTTTATTTTTGAGGAGGTGAGACTGTCTGATTTCCAGCTCAGTTCGTAAGCCCACCTATCCCAATTCTGCTTGGCAGTGGTAACCAAGAAAGAACAATCTGAGATGCTATTTCTCAACACCTTATTGTCAACTGTTTAGAATATTAGAACCAAGCACATTTAGATTTGGGACTTACTGTTGTCATTAAAGAGTGAGTGAAGATTGAAAGAGGAATAAGAATCAATGTCTAGAAAAGAAGGAATAGACACTTAATATCATCCCTGGTAATAAAGAATCCTACAAACTTTCTATGTAACAGAAGTGAGTCATTTACCCCTCATGGTGTTAGAAGTAGTCCCTGTTAAATTAATCAAAAATGAATTATCATGAAGCAACAAATGCCCCTTAACTTGAGGAAATAATGTTAAAGATCAGTTTAGGGACATATGCATTTTATTTCTTACTGTAATAAACTCCATAAATAGCAAGCTGGAAATAGAGTTCTCCAGGAAAGTTTATCATTACAGCACAGAAGAGGTATGTACTTGGAAAAGTACAAGTAGGCAAGTATTTCTATTGAGACTTAGCTTTTGATCCTATAAAATGTCTTTCTCTATTTAGCACACTTTTCCTCACGTTATCTAGATCCTGCTTACCTGGGAAGGGGTAAGGACTGTAAAAGCACTCAATTCACTTCCTAAACTTTACTCTAAATCCCTCACTTAGTAACTTTCTCCTACAGTAGCTGTATTAGCAATTTTCAATAAGATGAAGGAATAAAATAATGTTATTTTTGGTAGATTAATAATTATTATTATGTATGCTTATTGATATTATTTTTGTGTGGATCTATTTAAGAAGCCTCTCACAAAAAGATAATCNTTCTTTTCCTTTTTCCTCTGCTCTAACACTACTGAAGAATATGAGAGCCACTCAGGGGGTTCCATAATTGTATTAACTGAGTTTGTCTATGGTAGATTCTAAAAGAGTGATCAAAAGAAAGTAGAAATAAAATAACGTGTTTGAAATGTCTATGCCCCCTTTTTCAGCATTTTGATATCCAGTGCCATCACTACCCTGGACACATATGCAGCTCCCCTCTATCCTTATTAGCTTAAATTTGCTATCTTTATCACGTAAACAGGCAACAAGAGAAAATAGTTCCATTTTTAGGGTGTTAATATTACTTTAGAAAATCATTCCCCTTACATTGTCCATCTCTGAAATGATAGTAGTCAAAATAATTTAAGAGGTCCAGATCTTCATACACATATTTGCAATATTGATAAGAATATTCAACAATAACATCTGATGTTGAAATAATGCAGGTTATTTGGGTATAAAATGTATGACATTTTCTCATTATGTGTTCTGTGCTAAGTCACTTCAGTCAGGTCCAACTCTCTGCAATCCTATGCACCTTAGCCCCCAAGGCTCCTCTGTCCAATGGGATTCACCAGGTAAGAATACTGGAGTGGGTTGCAGTGCCTTTCTCCAGGAGGTCTTCCTGACCCAGGGATTGAACACATGTCTCTTATGTCTCCTGCACTGGCAGGTATATTCTTTACTATTAGGACCTCCTGGGAAGCCCTTTCTCATTATGTATGACTGACCTTTAACAGGGCCATTATACAACCTTGCTGCTTTATAAACTCTAAAGCTAGCTCCTTTAACAAATGCACGTGGGACCAACTATTGTTCTTGCATCCTCTGTATTCTGGCTTCATCCTCAAGGCATTATTGATCTACATTATATTTTAATTAAAGCATTTCTCCCTCCAAATTCAAAGCCTTGTATGATTTTTTTTGAGTGCCTGGGCTGACTGTTTATTTTTGAGGAGGTGAGACTGTCTGATTTCCAGCTCAGTTCGTAAGCCCACCTATCCCAATTCTGCTTGGCAGTGGTAACCAAGAAAGAACAATCTGAGATGCTATTTCTCAACACCTTATTGTCAACTGTTTAGAATATTAGAACCAAGCACATTTAGATTTGGGACTTACTGTTGTCATTAAAGAGTGAGTGAAGATTGAAAGAGGAATAAGAATCAATGTCTAGAAAAGAAGGAATAGACACTTAATATCATCCCTGGTAATAAAGAATCCTACAAACTTTCTATGTAACAGAAGTGAGTCATTTACCCCTCATGGTGTTAGAAGTAGTCCCTGTTAAATTAATCAAAAATGAATTATCATGAAGCAACAAATGCCCCTTAACTTGAGGAAATAATGTTAAAGATCAGTTTAGGGACATATGCATTTTATTTCTTACTGTAATAAACTCCATAAATAGCAAGCTGGAAATAGAGTTCTCCAGGAAAGTTTATCATTACAGCACAGAAGAGGTATGTACTTGGAAAAGTACAAGTAGGCAAGTATTTCTATTGAGACTTAGCTTTTGATCCTATAAAATGTCTTTCTCTATTTAGCACACTTTTCCTCACGTTATCTAGATCCTGCTTACCTGGGAAGGGGTAAGGACTGTAAAAGCACTCAATTCACTTCCTAAACTTTACTCTAAATCCCTCACTTAGTAACTTTCTCCTACAGTAGCTGTATTAGCAATTTTCAATAAGATGAAGGAATAAAATAATGTTATTTTTGGTAGATTAATAATTATTATTATGTATGCTTATTGATATTATTTTTGTGTGGATCTATTTAAGAAGCCTCTCACAAAAAGATAATCTTGTCATAAGTATACCTTTTAAAATTATTCAAGCAAGATTCAATTAGGATCAAAATAGCATATGGAATATAATAAAATTCAGGCATATTCCAAAGTATCATATAATTTACTAAGACAAACAGCAGAATAAGTGAAATTAAGTGGGTTTTTATCCCATATATTGATAAAATATATGAATAAAATGTGTGTCCTTATCCACATCATGTACATATATCAATGAACATAATCTCCCTCCAAAATGTTCAGTAAACTTGCATTGTCATACACGGTCAGTGATCTCATTGAAAATAACAGAAGTAGTGGTCTGCCAATAAATGTATAACCACCATTCCAAGGTGGGGGAAAATACTTGCTCTGAGATATTGAATGATTCCTATGGTGTAAATATTTCCACAGTGGCCAATTTCCAGCTAACAATGTGATGTCGTAAAATGTAGGGTTGGGAAGAGATATACAGTAGTTCATTACATCATATTTTTAATATACAGGTACAATAACTTCAAGATAATCAGTTCAGTTCAGTCACTCAGTTGTGTCCAGCTCTTTGCGNTGGCCAATTTCCAGCTAACAATGTGATGTCGTAAAATGTAGGGTTGGGAAGAGATATACAGTAGTTCATTACATCATATTTTTAATATACAGGTACAATAACTTCAAGATAATCAGTTCAGTTCAGTCACTCAGTTGTGTTCAACTCTTTGCGACCCCATGGACTGCAGCACGCCAGGCTTCCCTGTCCATCACCAACTTCCAAAGCTTGCTCAAACTCATGTCCACCGAGTTGGTAATACCATCCAACAGTCCGATTCTCTGTTGTTCCCTTCTCCTCCCACCTTCAATCTTTCCCACCATCAGGGTCTTTTCAAATGAGTCAGTTCTTCAAATCAAGTGGCCAAAATGGAGTTTCTGCTTCAACATTAGTCCTTCCAGTGAATAGTCAGGACTGATTTCCTTTAGGATAAACTAGTTGGATATCCTTGCAGTCTGAGGGACTCTGAATAGTCTTATCCAAAACCACAATTCAAAAGCATCATTTCTTTGGCACCCAGTTTTCGTTATAGTCCAACTCTCACATCCAAAATGACTACTGGAAAAACCATAGCTTTGACTAGATGGACCTTTGTCAGCAAAGTAATATCTCTGCTTTTTATTTTTTTTATATAAATTTTATTTATTTTAATTGGAGGCTAATTACTTTACAATTGTATTGGTTTTGCCATACATCAACATGAATCCACTTTTTAATATGCTGTCTAGGTTGGTAAAGGTAATAGATAACAGTAACATCTATTAAAAACTTTGTTTTCCACATAATTTAATTGCAAAGTATATAGTGTACTATTTAATAATGGCTGTGTTTAACAACAAGCACACAGAAATTCTTAAATTTTAATAACTGGTTTTTGCAAGGCTATAAAAGCCAGCTCCAGCATACTACTAAACAGAGCATATGTGTTCATCATCTTTGACTTCCTATATTTATCACAAAAATAATAGCAAAAAGTCAGAAAGAAAAGGTATAAGGCAATACTACAAAAAAGAAAGAAAGAAAGAAAGAAACCAGCAGACAATGAATTAGACTTTTAGGGAAATTTGCGAAGATGGAAGAATCATGAACTTGTCTAATAATAAACCATATTAATGGGTTTCTCTATTGGCTCAGATGATAAAGAATCTGCCTGCAATGTAGGAGACCAGGTTTTGGTTCCTGGTTCAGTTAAGATTCCCTGGAGAATGGAATGGCTACACACTCCAGTGTTCTTGNAAAATAATAGCAAAAAGTCAGAAAGAAAAGGTATAAGGCAATACTACAAAAAAAAAAGAAAGAAAGAAACCAGCAGACAATGAATTAGACTTTTAGGGAAATTTGCGAAGATGGAAGAATCATGAACTTATCTAATAATAAACCATATTAATGGGTTTCTCTATTGGCTCAGATGATAAAGAATCTGCCTGCAATGTAGGAGACCAGATTTTGGTTCCTGGTTCAGTTAAGATTCCCTGGAGAATGGAATGGCTACCCACTCCAGTGTTCTTGCCTGGAAAATTCCATAAACAGAGGAGCCCGGTGGGCTACAGTCCATGGGAGGGGGGGTGACAAAGAGTCAGACATGACTGAGCAACCAACACTTTCACTTTCACAAACAATATTAAAACCACAAGTGGCCAGAATATGAATAGGAAAAAGAAGCAACTCAAACAGGTAAATCAAAGGATCTGCAATTCACAGAACAGAAGGGCAGCTCTGTCCAAGAGGGAAAACTCAGAGTTTTATCCCTGAAAAAAAGGATGTCTACCTTCTTTTATTGCTTCCCAGGTGGCACAGCGGTAAAGAATCCACCTGCCAATGCAGGAGACGCAAGAGATGTGTGCTTGATCCCTGAAATGGAACCATCCCCTGGAGGAGGAAATAGCAACCTGCTCCAGTATTCTTGCTTGGAAAATTCCATGGACAGAGGACCCTGGTGGGCTACAGTCCAGGGGTTTGCAAAAGAGTTGGACACAACTAAGCACTCTTGCATGCACACATTCTTCTCATACATGTAATCCATATCAAAGACTCCTTCCATCTAAGGCAAGTCTGCAGTGTCTCCCCTAAAATGGAGAGGCCTGTGGAACAAACAGGAAATGGGACTGCTCATCTGCTGAGGAAACTAACTAAAGACACATTAATTGTTTTTCACAAATAGGAATGTAGACATCAAAGTTAATAACATGAAAGCAAAAAAAGTAAGAGAAGCAGAATAATCTCAGACTAAACAAGGAAAAAAGAACAGAGAAAAAAATAATTTAAAAAATTTAAATTGGTGCCATTTTATTTGAATTCACAGTATAAAAACAAACTGCCATGAAAGAGGAAGGTTAAAAACTCAAGGAGTTTTTGGAAAGTACAAACAGTGGTGTCATAAACTGAAGAAAAATGATGAAAAGGACTATAGGGTGAAATAGGGTAAAAATGATTACAGAGTGAAATTTTTATCTGAAATGTATCTTAGGAAATATTCCAAAATTTTGAGCAAAATCACTTAAAAGGTGAGAGGCAAGAAAAATGTACCCATAAAGTTTAATTTCCATCTGGTTCCAAGTTTTTTAAAAAGAGACAAAGAAAATGGAAGGATGAAAGTGATCAAAGAAATGAATGACTAAAATTTTCCCTTGGGGAATAAAAACAGTACAACTTTTCATATTACAAGTCCTCAACTTTTCTTAACATGAGAAAAGATAAATGGATAAAATCCAGACCTGCCCCTAAAACACTTTCATACTTTTTTTTTTTTAATGCTAAAGGGAAATCCTAAAAGTTCCCAAGAGAAAGATGGAGATTATATAAAAGGATCAAGAATCAAACAGACATCACCATCATTGGGTATAATAATAGAGGAATGCATCAAGTGGTGAGCGCAAGTTATGTATTGAATCTAAAACTCCATATGTATTTACATATCTAATTATGTAGGAAAATAGATACCTTTTTCAAACATGTAAACAAAATTAAGACCCCACCAATTAGACATTCTTTCTAGGGAAAAATTATATTTAATCAGATATACATCAATAAAAACTAAAAATAAATCCAAGACGTTAGAAAAAAAATAGAATCCAAGAAACAGTGGAATTAACTGGGGTAAATCAAGTTTGAGTGGGAAATGATTACTCTGACGTGCAGCTCACTGGAACCCCATAGAACAGGGGCTTCCCTGATAGCTCAGTTGGTAAAGAATTTGCCTGCAATGCAAGACAACCTGATTTGATTCCTGGGTCAGGAAGATCCACTGGTGAAGGGGCAGGCTACCCACTCCAGTATTCTTGGGCTTCCCTTGTGGCTCAGCTGGTAAAGAATCTGCCTGCAATACGGGAGACCTGGGTTTGATCCCTGGTTTGGAAAGATCCCCTGGAGAAGGGAACAGCTACCCACTCCAGTAAACTGCGTTTCAGATGTTCAAAAGGTCAAGCAGAGACATAGAATAGGAGAGAGTAGAAAATAAAATAGTGGGAAATAAAATAAAACAGAGAATTCCCAAATAAAAGTGGGAACAAAAGAGTAAGTATATAAAAGATTAAGTTATTTCAATTTATGAGAGCAACCACTAGACCAGGAACAGGTTTCATAGAAGACAATTTTTCCATGGAATAAAGTGGGGATATGTTTTCAGGATGATCCAAGTGCATTTCAATTATTATTCCCTTTTATGTCTATTATTATCACATCAGCTTCACCTCAGATCATCAGGCATTAGATTCCAGATTTTGGAGATCCCTGCATTAAACTAATAATAATTGGGAGAAGAAACATGGAAGGGATCACTATTATGGGTCCTACACCCTTCTTACTTTATTATGAAGTTTAAGTAGAGGTTAAGTAAACACTTGTTATTTTGTTTTTATTTTCTTACAGCAAATAATTGCTTTTTTACTGCTCAGTTGGTTTTCTTCATTTTGTTTACATAAATGCTTATGGTCATATATTATTATATTAAATACCACTTTTTACAAACTGCACCAAGGCATTTTGATGCATTGCAGCCCACTCAGAGGGATCCTGTTGGATACTTCATGTTGATGAAAGCAATTATGCTCCACATTTTCCAGACACTGAGCAAACTTCAAGGTAGACAAAAGCTCAAGATAGACAGTTCCAATATTAGATGGAGCTACTATTGCTTCCCTGGTGGCTCAGAGGTTAAAGCGTCTGCCTCCAATGTGGGAGACCCAGGTTCAATCCCTGGGTTGGGAAGATGCCCTAGAGAAGGAAATGGTAACCCACTCCAGTATTCTTGCATGGAGAATCCCAAGGACAGAGAAGCCTAGTAGGCTACAGTCCTTGGGGTCTCCAAGAGTTGGACACGACTGAGTGACTTCACCTTCACCTTCACCATATTGCTACTATCTTGCTGATGATGTCATAAGTACAGTCTTATAGTGACGTATCTTTGGAAAGTAACATTTTGCAAGATCAATGTGATTAAAAAATCAAGAATTCCAGGAAAATCAGTGTGCAATAGAAAACAACTGCTTAGTTGTATAGTGCCCAGCAACAACCCACCTTCTATTAGCAAGTAATTGTGTTTATTTAGTAATAATGCAAGGAGATCCAACCAGTCCATCCTAAATGATGAGATCAGTCCCAGGTGTTCATTGGAAGGGACTGATGTTGAAGCTGAAACTCCGATACTTTGGCCACCTGATGCGAAGAGCTGACTTATTGGAAAAGACCTTGATGCTGGGAAAGACTGAGGGCAGGAGGAGAAGGAGATGACAGAGGATAAGATGGTTAGATGGCATCACCAACTCAATGGACATGGGTTTGGGTAAACTCTGAGAGTTTGTGATGGACAAGGAAGCCTAGCGTGCTGCTGTTCATGGGGTTGCAAAGAGTTGGACACGATTGAGTGACTGAACTGAACTGAATGTATAAATTATAGGATGTTTATATGCATTTTTATTTCAAACACTAAGATGTTAGAAGAGAAAAGCTTATTAACTTCTTTGGACTTTATAAATCTAACTCTTATTCACTTCTTTTGTTTTGGGGGCACAATGGGAAAAATTACTGAGATAACAAAGAACATCATGAACTGAGATGATTTGGGGATTTCTGGCCCAAGGGTAAAACTCTTTGTGTTCTACTGTTATATTTAAAACAGATAACCAACAATGACCTACTGATAACACAGGGCACACTGCTCAATATTATACGGCAGCTTGGATGGGAGAAGGTTTGCAGGGAAATAGACACATGGATGTGTGCTCACCTGAAACTATCACAGCATTGTTAACTGGCTATACCCCAATACGAAAGGAAAAGCTAAACAATTTAAACTTTTTGCATTCAAACCTATGGTATTCATATTACTTCTGACGTGTGTCCTCCTAGGGTAGAGTCCTCCAGCTTCTGGTCATTTTCTAAACTTACATTTAGGGGTGCTCAGGTGTGGTAATGGGCTGTCTCTTTACCTTCATTATGAGGATTCCCTTTGGTTGTGTTAGATCACACACTTTCACTTATCTTTGTTCATTCTTTTATTTTTCTGGAGGGTATCTCCAGCAATTTCCTGGGACAGATCTTTTATTTTTAATAGTTTCAACATCTGGAGATGTAACATTTTTATCTCTCTGATAATGTGTAAGCCAACTGTCACTCTCCTATCCTCTTTTCTTCTTATATAAATATTATGAAGCTACAAATATACTTTAGTTACTACAATTATATTTTTGTTCTCATTGTTTACTTTCTTCAGAAGTGGTTTTCAAAGAAAGAACATGGCAGAGACCATCTTTCTTTAAGAGATATTTAACTTTTATACTAAATACATGAACTTCTGTAGCATTTTAAAAAATTTTAAATGGTGTGTCTATATTGCATTAAAATTGAACAATTAATTTTTATAAAAGAAAAACTTAAACTGATTACTAGCAACCAAATAAAATTTAAAATTCAAAATTTCATGAACACTAGAATTATACGTAATTTTGACAAAGAGAGTAGAAACTCCTCAATGTATGATATTTCTCATACCTCACCTTCAGAATCACCTTCAGTAATCAGTGCAAGAAATAGAGGAAAACAATAGAAAGTGAAAGAATAGAGATCTCTTCAAGAAAATTAGATAACTAGGGAACATTTCATGCAAAGTTGGGCTCAATAAAGGACAGAAATAGTATGGACTTAACANATAGAGGAAAACAACAGAATGGGAAAGACTAGAGATCTCTTCAAGAAAATTAGAGATACCAAGGGAACATTTCATGCAAAGATGGGCTCGATAAAGGACAGAAATGGTCTGGACCTAACAAAATCAGAAGATATTAAGAAGAGATGGCAAGAATGCACAGACCTGTAGCAAAAAAGATCTTCACAACCCAGATACTCGTGATGGTGTGATCACTCACCTAGAGCCAGACATCTTGGAATGTGAAGTCAAGTGGGCCTTAGAAAGCATCACTACGAACAAAGCTAGTGGAAGTGATGGAATTCCAGTTGAGCTATTTCAAATCCTGAAAGATGATGCTGTGAAAGTGCTGCACTCAATATGCCAAAAATTTGGAAAACTCAGGAGTGGCCACAGGACTGGAAAAGGTCAGTATTCATTCCAATCCCAAAGAAAGGCAATGTCAAAGAATCCTCAGACTACCACACAACTGCATTCATCTTACATGCTAGTAAAGTAATGCTCAAAATTTTCCAAGCCAGGCTTCAACAACACCTCAATTGTGAACTTCCAGATGTTCAAGCTGGTTTTAGAAAATGCAGAGGAACCAGCGATCAAATTGCTAGCATCTGTTTAATCATTGAAAAAGCAAGAGAGTTCCAGAAAACATCTATTTCTGCTTTATTGACTATGCCAATGCCTTTGACTGTGTGGATTACAACAAACTGTGGAAAATTCTGAAAGAGATGGGAATACCAGACCACCTGACCTGCCTCTTGAGAAATCTGTATGCAGGTCAGGAAGGAACAGTTAGAACTGGACATGGAACAACAGACTGGTTCCAAATAGGAAAAGGAGTACGTCAAGCCTGTATATTGTTACCCTGCTTGTTTAACTTCTATGCAGAGTACATCATGCGAAATGCTGGGCTGGAAGAAACACAAGCTGGAATCAAGATTGCCGGGAGAAATATCAATAACCTCAGATATACAGATGACACCACCCTTATGGCAGAAAGCAAAGAGGAACTAAAGAACCTCTTGATGAAAGTGAAAGAGGAGAGTGAAAAAGTTGGCTTAAAGCTCAACTTTCAGAAAACTAACATCATGGCATCCAGCCATCACTTCATGGCAAATAGGTGGGGAAACAGTGACAGACTTTATTTTAGGGGGCTCCAAAATCACTGCAGATGGTGACTGTAGCCATGAAATTAAAAGACACTTACTCTTTGGAAAGAACGTTGTGACCAACCTAGATAGCATACTATAAAACAGAGATATTACTTTGCCAACAAAGGTCCATCTCGTCAAGGCTATGGTGTTTCCAGTGGTCATGTATGGATGTGACTATAATAAAGACTATTGTACTATAAAGAAGGCTGAGCACCAAAGAATTGATGCTTTTGAACTGTGGTATTGAAGAAGACTCTTGAGAGTTCCTTGGACTGCATGGAGATCCAACCAGTGCATCCTAGAGGAAATCAGTCCTGAATATTCATTGGAAGGACTGATGTTGAAGCTGAAACTCCAATACTTTGGGCACCTGTTGCAAAGAGCTGACTCATTTGAAAAGACCCTGATGCTGGGAAAGATTGAAGGAGGGAGGAGAAGAGGACGACAGAGGATGAGATGGTTGGATGGCATCACTGACGCGATGGACTTGAGTTTGAGTAAACTCCAAGAGTTGGTAATGGACAGGGAGGCCTGGTATGCTGCGGTTCATGGGGTTGCAAAGAGCCAGGCACGACTGAGTGACTGAACTGAACTGAACACTGTCAGAAAGTCTCCCCTATCTAGTTTCTCTGTCTTACTCTCTGCTTATCTCTACCTCTTCCTCTCTCTCTCACACATCACACACACACACACACACACACACACACATTCCTCTATCTATTGTCAATCAACCTATCTACCTTCAACACACCCCTTCATACTCAACCAGGGAGAAGAGACTGAGATGCTTAATTTTGGTTACATTGTTAGTGGGGATGTAACCATACTGCAGCCCTTTAAAAACACAAGCAGTTCCTCAAAAAACTATACATAGAGTTCCTATGTGACCTAGAAACTCTAATCCTAGTTACATATTGCAAGAAAATTGACAGTGCATGTCCACACAGAAACTTTTATATGAATATTTATAGAGGCACTGGGCTTCCCAGGTGATGCTAGTGGTAAAGAAAGAATCTGGCTGTCAATGCAGGAAACATAAGAGATGGGGGTTCAATCCCTGGGTCGGGAAGATCCCCTGGAGATGGAAATGAAACCCCATTCCAGTATTCTTGCCAGGAGAAACTTATGGACTAGGAGCCTGGCAGGCTATAGTCCATGGGGTTGCAAATAGTCGAACATGACTGAAAGACTGAGCACATAGAGGTATTATTCATAATAAATAGCCAAAAATAGAAACAAGTTAACAGGCCATCATAAAATGATGACTGGAAAAAAATGCAACATGGTAGATATTTCATACAATCTATATGTACATAATTGTATATTGAAATATTATTTAACAATTAAAAAAGAACAAATGCTACAGCAAGGATTAACTTTTAAGTATTTTGTTATTTTAAATAAGTTAGACCACAAAAAATCAGTGTATGATTCCACAGTGTATGTGAAATGTCCAGAATAGACAAATCCATTGAAACAGAAATGATATTAATGGTTTCCAGGGAATGCAGGAGGGGAGAATGGAGGACGATTATCAGCTGTGTTTGATATTTCCTTTGGGGGTGAATATTATGTTCTGGAATTCATTGATTGAGAAAGGAGTATGACAAGACTGCTGTCATCCTGTTTGTTTAACCTATATGCTGAGCACATCATGAGAAATGTGGGGCTGGATGAGTTACAAACTGGGAGAAACATCAATAACTTCAGATATGTAGATGATATCACTCTAATGACAAAAAGCAAAGAGGAGCTAAAGAGCTTCTTGATGAGGGTGAAGGAGGAGAGTGAAATAGCCAGCTTAAAACTAAATATTAAAAAACTAAGATCATGGCATCCAGCCTCATTCATTTAAGTTCAGTTCAGTCACACATTTGTGTCTGACTCTTTGCAACCCCATGGACTGCAGCACACCAGGCTTCCTGTCCATCACCCACTCCCGGACCTTCCTCAAACTCATGTCCGTTGAGTGGGTGATGCTATCTAACCATCTCATCCTCTGTCAACCCCTTCTCCTCTTGCCTTCAATCTTTCCTAGCATCAGGGTCTTTTCTAATGTCAGTTCTTTGCAACAGATGCCCAAAGTATTGGAGTTTCAGCTTCAACATCAGTCCTTCCAATGAATATTCAGGACTGATTTCCTCTAGGATGGACTAGTTGGATCTCCTTGCAGTCCAAGGGACTCTCAAGAGTCTTCTCTAACACCACAGTTCAAAAGCATCAATTCTTCAGCACTCAGCTTTTTTTATAGTCCAACTCTCACATCCATACATGACTACTGGAAAAACTATAGCTTTGACTAGATGGAACTTTGTTGGCAAAATAATGTATCTGTTGTTTAATATGCTGTGTAAGTTGGCCATAGTTTTCTTCCAAGGAGCAAGCGTCTTTTAAGTTCATGGCTGCAGTCACCATCTGTAGTGATTTTGGAGCCCCCCAAAATAAAATCTCCACTGTTTCCCCATCTACTTACCATGAAGTGGTGGGACCGGATGCCATGATCTTAGTTTTCTGAATGTTGAGCTTTAAGCCAACTTTTTCACTCCCCTCTTTTACTTTCATCAGGAGCCTCTTTAGTTCCTCTTCACTTTCTGCCATAAGGATGATGTCATCTGCTTATCTGAGGCTATTTATATTTCTCCCAGCAATCTTGATTCCAGCTTGTGCTTCACTCAACCCAGCATTTCACATGATGTACTCTGCATATTAGTTGAATAAGCAGGATGAGAATATACAGGCTTGACATCCTCCTTTTCCTATTTGGGGCCAGTCTGTTGTTCCATGCACAGTTCTAATTGTTGCTTCTTACCTGCATACAGATTTCTCATTACTTCACAGCAAACAGAAAGGGACAAAGTGGAAGTAGTTTGGCAGTCTGTGATGATCTAGAGGGGTGGGATGGGGGCATGCGAGGGTGGCTTAAGAGGGAGGCAATACATGTATAATTATGGCCGATTTGCACTGTTGTATGGTAGAAAACAACACAACATTGTAAAGCAGTTTTCCTCCAATTAAAAATAAAGATAATTTTTTTAAAATTAAAAAAAACATTTTATTTCCTGAAAGAAGACATTTTGTCCAGATGTTTTTGTTTCATCTGAGAGTGCTTTAGCATGTCTATTCAATTTTCCTGGTGTTATATCTTGGCACATTTTCTTCTATTTTTAAGCATAAACAAAAAGAATAAATGCATCCTTTCTTTAAGTTAATATAATAAAATATTAGATTCTGTTATTTGGGACAAGACTGATATGGGGCTGTAAAACTCGATGTATTCTTAACAGCCAGACCAGAATGTAGTAACTTTTTATGTCAAGAGACAGAAAGTAAATGTTTAGGTTTTGCAGGCGTATCACTTGCAAATATCTCAACTCTGACTCTGTAGTGTGAAAAAGAGCTATAGACTATACTTACCAGCATTATCACATTTGTGTTCTAATAAAATTTAATCTATGACAATAGATCATAGTGAATTTGATCCACAGATCACAGTTTACTGATCTCTGCACTTGACAAAATTATTTGGAGAAAAAAGAATAATTTGAGAAATTTATAATGATAGAAATGATCACATTTATAAAAGAAAGTAGTCATGGTTTATATACATAATGTTTATTGGTATGTTTGATGTAGTATATCTTCTATTTGATTTCTATAACTTATAGATCTGAGAATTATTACTAAACTTGTAATCATTGAAACTACTAATTTATTAAATCATGCCTTTTTTAGCCTATTTAGAGTCAGATAGTTTTTTTCTTAACTGTGTTTTATTCTAATGTTTTTTTATTGACTTCATTACAAGAAGTATTCTTGTGAGGGGTCTGTCAGCAGTGATTGTGGCTTCCGTTGGATCTCTGTATTCATGTTTTAATGACCCTGTGTGTAATCTTAGAACAACAGAAAATTGCACACAATGCCCACTTCAATCGCCAACACTTCATCAGAAAAAATGTGCGTAAATGTTCCAGTGGCACAGCCAGAACAAGTGGGGGAGAGAAAACCTCAGTGGTTTTCATTTCTTATTTTTCCCTTTAAAATTCTCTGAGTTGGTGATCAAAAACAAAAATTAGGATGACAAGATGCTTTAGGAAGTCAGCGGCCATCACGTGTTTTGAAGACATTGTCTGGTCTACCAAGGTAATGATAAATAATGACTCTTCTACCAGGGGAGCAATATCATATACAGTTTAATGATCTTTCTTCGCTTGCCCTTTGTATGTCTTCACACAATTTGAAAAATGAATTTTGGTTGCAAACACATTCTGTGGAATCAAAGAAAGACAAAGTCAGAAGAAATATAAATGGACTCTTGGAAGGTGAATTCAGCTTTACACCTTAGACATTTCCAATGATTTATTTGCCCTTGTTCTCTTAAAGGTTTTAGGCCAGCAATAGAATTTGACCTCATACCAAAGAACATGGCTTTAAGAAGTAAGATTATTAATCCTCCATTTGAACTTCAGGGAAGATGTTTTCTTCAGGATACTTAACATTTTATTGAAATAACACAACTAAGAATGAGAGATAGCATAATATTTTTAAGCTAAATGGATTTCTGAAATCAATATAAAATGCCTAAGTGTATTTGAAGTCTGCTGGAGAACCTTCATTTTTTTTCTCTTTATACTGACCTTTTGAAAAACTATTGTTCTTTAGAAAAAAAATATCTAATATAGAATCCAACATTCTGCTTAATATTAAGACTCTATAACATGAAAATTATTTACTCCTTGGAAGGAAAGTTATGACCAACTTAGACAGGATATTAAAAAGCAGAGACATTACTTTGCCAACAAAGGTCCATCTCATCAAGGCTATGGTTTTTCCAATAGTCAAGTATGGATGTGAGAGTTGGACTATAAAGAAAGCTGAGTGCTGAAGAATTGATGCTTTTGAATCATGGTGTTGGAGAAGACTCTTGAGAGTCCCTTGGACTGCAAGGAGATCCAACCTGTCCATCCTAGAGGAAATCAGTCCTGACTATTTATTGGAAGGACTAATGTTGAAGCTAAAACTCCAATACTTTGGCTACCTGATGCAAAGAGCTGACTCATTTGAAAAGACCCTGATGCTTGGAAAGACTGAAGGAGGGAGGAGAAGGGGACAACAGAGGATGAGATGGTTGGATGGCATAACCGACTCAATGGACATGGGTTTGGGTGGACTCCGGGAGTTGGTGATGGACAGGGAGGCCTGGAGTGCTGCAGTCCAAGGGGATGCAGAGTCTGACGCAACTGAACTGATAACATGATCAGAATATATGTGCATAAATATGCAATACCTCAAAAGGCATATTTTAGTAAACCCAAACTGAACTCAAATATTTCAAGTTAAGCTATAATTTTAGAAGCTTTGTATCAGTATACCCAACATTTGTTAAAATACATGCTTCTGTATTCATTGTAAAGTAGCTGCAGTTTTCCTCACACTTAAAGGAATTTCCTGGTTAACTACAATCTAAGATTTTGTGTCAGACACCCTGTCTGACAGTATCTTCTTCAACTTGACCTGCCTGCAAAATTCTTGGAAAACCAAGCCAGAGTTTCATCAGAATCACTGTTGAAGTTAAATAAATTTTAAAGAAGTCAGCCTAGGTTTATGTTATATTTATTCTTGCCCCAAGCTATAGTTTTCTATCTCTTGCTTTTTCTGTTTTTGAGAAATAATACATAGAAAAATAAGTTGAGTTATTCACACTATAAAATAAATACTCACTAGATAATCTTGGCAAATTTGGAAGAAGGAGCTGGAGGTGGGAGAAAGGGAATGTAATTTAACTTTTTCAATATGAATTACAAATTTTATTTATTATTAAAAAGAAATGATAAAAACATGGAAAAACATTTTGGACAGATTACTGCAAAAATAAATACAGATGGCTTGTGTTTTTAATTACATTTTTATATCTTCCTCATTTTGCAACATAAGCTTCACTCATACTAGTGGCTATGCAATATTGTAAAAATCAATGTTACAATTCTGTTTCTTCACAAATTTCTTAGATTTATTTTATCTTCATTTTGCTTCTTTTATAAATAACACACAAATCAACAGGTTGTTTCATTCAGTTTTTCCTCTTTTTTAGATGTATTTCCTTTATAAAATTCTCAATAATTTGAGTTAAAAAAGTGAACTTTTTGAGCTTATATTACTAAGTTGAATTATGAAATTATGATAACTTACATTATCACTAGTGTAGATTTACTAGTTTCATACATTTGGCAAGCATTATGTTCTAATATTTCTTTCTTTTTATTTTTGCACATTCAGTTTAAAATCATTCATAATTTTGCTTAATAAACATTTTCTGAGCACCACTTTGTCANTTGGTTTCTTAATATATCTGTCTCTTATACACATCTAGATGTGTATAAGAGACAGAGTTTCATACATTTGGCAAGCATTATGTTCTAATATTTCTTTCTTTTTATTTTTGCACATTCAGTTTAAAATCATTCATAATTTTGCTTAATAAACATTTTCTGAGCACCACTTTGTCAGATATTGCTTAAAGTTCAGAGAAACCAGATATAATCAGACATAAAAAGTTATTGCTTTCATTGAGCAAATTTTGACTCTGGAATCTTCATCAACATACATTTTGTTTTTGATTTGTTTCTAAGAAAAGGCAAAATATTTGTTTAGACCAGAAACTATTATAAATGTTTCATTTAGATTAAATAATTTATTCCCTAGAATACCTTTGTAAGATGTAGTAGATAGATGGAAAGATAGATCCCCATTTTTTCAGAGAATTAGAAAGCAAAGCGATGGCAAATATTTCTAAGATAGAAATATTTAAGCTAGAAAATGGTGCCAACAAGATTGAGACCAGGAAGACTGACTCCAGAGATTTCTTATCTAATGATCATGTTCTGTGTCCCCTTCATGATTTTCAGCAGAGACAGATACTTTCAATATATTTTGTCAATTGTCTTTACATATACCCTCATCTTTATTCAGACATTGATACTGTCCCTCTAAATGTCTAGGAGCAATGAATATAACATTTAAAGGAATTTGTTAACAGTACTAACTTAAGAATTGCACAGATCAGAGTTTGAGCTCAGTGCACCTTAAATCTTTGTCATCATGGGCAAAATGCTCAGTCTCTCCAGCACATTCTTCCCCCATCTATAGGTATAATGCTACGTTTGCTTGAAGAGTTGCTGTGAGGGTCAAGTAGGATAAGAGATGCATGCTTCAAGCTCAGCATCTAACACATAGGGACTGTACACCACATTTGGTTTCTTAATATATTGGGTCAGCCAGAATGTTCTTTTGAGCTTTTCCATAAGATGTTACCCAAAAACCCAAACAACCAATAAATATCAAACGACCTCGAATACTTGATCTAAGTTTTACTATAGAAAGCATAAGGTGGGAATCTTTGGCATAACACAGATATTGTGCCATCAGAGTGTGGGACTTTGGCCAGTCAGAGCCTAGCAAAGGATTCAGGCACATCAGTGGCAAGCTTTGTAAATTTCAAAACTGTGCATTAACGGAGGGAAACCTTATGCGGCTAAAACCTAGGATGGCTTTCTGGGTCATTGCTGTCTAGTTCCTCGCGTCTGATTGGGCCACAGCTGTGATGGACAACACATGAATTCATAACCTTTGATTGTGTGTCTCAAGGTGTGTTAGCTACTCTTCCTTTAATAAGGAGCTCTGTCCATCAACATGGGCGTTTATAGAGCACTTATGCTGCTTTGTTGAATTTGATGACAGTATTTAGAATACTATTTGCAGTACACCTACATAGCATTAATGTAGGTACAACTTTAAGTGTTTATGACATGGCAGTTTATAAGAATTTGAATTTAGGTATTTGATGAGGAAGTAAGTTCAATGCATCTCAATTATTTTAGTGGTCATTTGATGATGATTGCTTGAAGAATCAAGTTTTCCAAGTCTTAGTTTCCTCAAATACAAACTCTAGATTTTCTTCTCCAAAGTCTTTTATGTACACATCTTCTCCTTCCATAGAGTAACCTTAAAGAAGCTTTTTGAATCCTCTCCACCTGTGTAGACTGCCTATCTCCTCAGGCACATTAACAGAGATAAGTGGATTTAAACTTCTAAATCTTCTGCCACACTCCTTTTCCCCTCCTCGTTATCCACAAAAATATACAACTAAAAGAAATGATTGGTACTGTATAGCTCATGGAGCTCTACTCAATGTTATATGCCAACCTGGATGGGAGAGAAATTTTGGAGAGAATGGATACATGCATATGGTATGGCTGAGTCCCTTTGCTGTCCATCTGAAATTATGACAAAAATGTTAACTGGTTATACCTTAATACAAAATAAAAAGTTTAAAAAAANTAGGAGCAATGAATATAACATTTAAAGGAATTTGTTAACAGTACTAACTTAAGAATTGCACAGATCAGAGTTTGAGCTCAGTGCACCTTAAATCTTTGTCATCATGGGCAAAATGCTCAGTCTCTCCAGCACATTCTTCCCCCATCTATAGGTATAATGCTACGTTTGCTTGAAGAGTTGCTGTGAGGGTCAAGTAGGATAAGAGATGCATGCTTCAAGCTCAGCATCTAACACATAGGGACTGTACACCACATTTGGTTTCTTAATATATTGGGTCAGCCAGAATGTTCTTTTGAGCTTTTCCATAAGATGTTACCCAAAAACCCAAACAACCAATAAATATCAAACGACCTCGAATACTTGATCTAAGTTTTACTATAGAAAGCATAAGGTGGGAATCTTTGGCATAACACAGATATTGTGCCATCAGAGTGTGGGACTTTGGCCAGTCAGAGCCTAGCAAAGGATTCAGGCACATCAGTGGCAAGCTTTGTAAATTTCAAAACTGTGCATTAACGGAGGGAAACCTTATGCGGCTAAAACCTAGGATGGCTTTCTGGGTCATTGCTGTCTAGTTCCTCGCGTCTGATTGGGCCACAGCTGTGATGGACAACACATGAATTCATAACCTTTGATTGTGTGTCTCAAGGTGTGTTAGCTACTCTTCCTTTAATAAGGAGCTCTGTCCATCAACATGGGCGTTTATAGAGCACTTATGCTGCTTTGTTGAATTTGATGACAGTATTTAGAATACTATTTGCAGTACACCTACATAGCATTAATGTAGGTACAACTTTAAGTGTTTATGACATGGCAGTTTATAAGAATTTGAATTTAGGTATTTGATGAGGAAGTAAGTTCAATGCATCTCAATTATTTTAGTGGTCATTTGATGATGATTGCTTGAAGAATCAAGTTTTCCAAGTCTTAGTTTCCTCAAATACAAACTCTAGATTTTCTTCTCCAAAGTCTTTTATGTACACATCTTCTCCTTCCATAGAGTAACCTTAAAGAAGCTTTTTGAATCCTCTCCACCTGTGTAGACTGCCTATCTCCTCAGGCACATTAACAGAGATAAGTGGATTTAAACTTCTAAATCTTCTGCCACACTCCTTTTCCCCTCCTCGTTATCCACAAAAATATACAACTAAAAGAAATGATTGGTACTGTATAGCTCATGGAGCTCTACTCAATGTTATATGCCAACCTGGATGGGAGAGAAATTTTGGAGAGAATGGATACATGCATATGGTATGGCTGAGTCCCTTTGCTGTCCATCTGAAATTATGACAAAAATGTTAACTGGTTATACCTTAATACAAAATAAAAAGTTTAAAAAAATGATTGGGGTATGACAAACTCATTTTCAATTCATAGAGTATTCTGGGTACATTAAATTCAGTAAAATAAGAGAAGGAAGTTTGGAAGAAAAAGTAATCCTGTCTCACTGTCATCAAATGAATCATCATTTTGGTCTGCTTGGTAGCAAGATGTACAGGTTATGATTCCCTGATTGGGAAAGCTCTAAGACCAACCTCCTCTACTTTTACCTCACATAGAATAGATACCCAGAGTGAATGAACTGAAGCTAGTGTCTACATCTGAGTTTTACAGAAACTAAATTAATTTGGCTGAGAGGCAGAAGAGAGTGAGAGCGGAGCTGATAAATGTACATGGCAACATAACATAGATATCCAGGATTCTGGGCTGTTTCATAGCAGACTACCTTCACTTGAAACTTCAGAGCTATAGCAGCATAAATAAAATGGATGTTCATATTTTAAATCAACCCCTCCTTAATAACCATTAGTGTCTTGCAAAGGTTTTCTTTTCAAGATAACTAACCTGGTTAAGTGTTGGTGGCCATATGAAATTATTTAACACATTTATTCTTGTTTTTTGGTGGGGTTTTTTTTTTTTTTTTTTGTCATACTGCATGGCACGAGGGATCTTAATTTCCCCATCAGGGATGGAACCAGTGACCCCTGCATTGGAAGCATGGAATCTTAACCACTGAACCACCAGGGTTCAGTCTCTATTCCTATTTTAATCTGAGAAAACTATGTCACATAGGGAAGCCAAATCACTTTCCCAAGCTTACAGAATCAATCAATGACCAGTGGTAGCCCCCCAAAATCTGGATCTTTTCCATCTGCTGCCTCTTTCTATTTTCCTGTCCCATTTTCTCCCATCTCTCTCTGAAATTAAAATCAAGAATGCTCTTTACATAGACTTGCACTGATGCTTAGCAATTAATGACAATGATAAGACTTCTCAAATCCCTTTTTTTGCAGTGAGAATGATACAAATAAAATCTAAATGAATGAACACCATTTCAAATGCCTGGCATTGTAAGAATATCTCACACAAATGCAAAGACCTAGGGAGCCGTAATTGAGCTGAGAGAATGACTGGGTTGCAGCTGTCTTTAAAAACAGTTCAACAGGGAATCTCAGAAATTAAGGGAACTCTGTTGTTGCAACAGACACTAAAATGGATTCTAAAAATCCTGAACACATTTTTTAAGGAATATTTTTAAACTGAATTATAGTTGACTTATGATATTATATTAGTTTCAAATATAAAACACAGCAATTCTGTATTTCTATAGATTATACTCCATACTTTGTCACCCTGCTTGTTTAACTTATATGCAGAGTACATAATGTGAAATGCCAGGCTGGCTGAAGCACAAGCTGGAATCAAGATTGTCAGAAGAAATATCAATAACCTCAGATATCCAGATGACACCATCTTTATGGCAGAAAGCAAAGAGGAACTAAAGAGCCTCTTGATGGAAGTGAAAGAGCAAAGTGAAAAAGCTGGCTTAAAACTCAGAATTCAGGAAACGGAGATTATGGCATCTGATCACATCCTTTGTGGCAAATAGATGAGGAAACAATGGAAACAGTAACAGACTTTATTTGGCAAGGACTCCAAAATCACTGTGGATGATGAATGCAGCCATGAAATTGAAAGACGCTTGCTCCTTGGAAGAAAAGCTATGGCAAACCTAGACAGCGTATTAAAAAGCAGAGACATTACTTTGCCAACAAAGGTCTGTCTAGTCAAGGGTATGGTTTTTCCAGTAGTCATGTAGGGATGTGAGCATTGAATTATAAAGAAGGCCAAGCACCGAAGAACTGATGCTTTTGAACCATGGTGTTGGAGAAGACTCTTGAGAGTCCCTTGAACTGCAAGGAAATCAAACCAGTCAATCCAAATGAAATTAGTCCTGAATATTCATTGCAAAGACTGATGCTGAAGTTGAAGCTCCAATACTTCAGCTACCTTATGCAGAGCCAGCTCATTAGAAAACACCCTGATGGAGGCAAAGATCAAAGGCAGGAAGAGAAGGGGATGACAGAAGATGAGATGGTTGATGGTATCACTGACTCAATGGAGATGAGTTTGCACAAACTCCAGGAGATGGGGATGGATAGGAAAGCCTGGCGTGCTGTAGTCCATGGGGTTGCAAAGAGTCAGACACAAATGAGTGACTGAACAACAACAACAACAAAAATACTCTGTACCTGGGCTTCCCTGATAAAGCTGATAAAGAATCCACCTGCAATGCAGGAGACTCTGGGTCAATTCTGGGGTCGGGAACATCCCTTGGAGAAAGGATGCTGCCCATTCCACTTTTCATGGGCTTCCCAGGTGGCTCAGATGGTAAAGAATCCACCCGCAACACAGGAGACCTAGGTTCAGTCCCTGGGTTGGGAAGATCCCCTGGAGGAGAGCATGGCAACCCACTCCAGTATTCCTGCCTGGAGAATTCCCATGGACAAAGGAGCCTGGTGGGGTACAGTCCATGGGGTCACAAAGAGTCAGACCCAACTGAGGGACTAAGCACACACATAGTTCATACAAAGTTATTATAAAATATTAACTATATTCCCTGTGATGTACATTATATCCTTCTAAATTGTATTTTATGTGAGAACAATAGTGACTGAAACAAACTCTGGTCTTTGATCCAGAAGAAAGTCCAAAACCAGATTCCATATTCTCCTAATTCAAGGAGTTTCTTATAAGACTGTTTTTAATAACACCTATGATTTTTAGTTCATAACTTCAACTAAAGATTATTAAACAATTACACCCACTGGAAACAATGGGACAAAATTTTATTTGAAATGCTAATAAATCTTCACTGAGCCTGTCTCTGACACCATGGAATCATAGTTTTGTTCATTTCTTATTTTATCTTACTGTTTATTTCTCCTGAGTTTCTTGTCAAATAGCTGTGATTTCTTTTTGGTGGCTAGCCAAAAATCAATGAACAATTTTATCCTTTAAAAATAAATTAAAAAGAGCCCTCAAAGAGCTAAAAGCAAAAGCAAAGGAGATAACGATGCTTGCAGTTTCCATATATTGAGAATGTCCTCATCTGTCTCTGATGCATGGAAAACAAATGCTAGTCTGACTCTTTGTGACATCTGCAGTTTCTGAACTATATAGATGCACTTAAAAGAGGAGGTGGGAGTGTGCAGGACAGAGAGACAGGAAGGAAGAGAGAACAGACTGTCATTTCCAGGGGATGGAAGAAGAGGATAGGGAGCAAAATGTGTTTTATTCATTCTCCATCTTTCATTAGGGACCTAAACTGCCAGTCTCAGAATGTCATTGCATACACACATCCTTGAAAAATACTTCATGCATTTTTTACAATATTATTTCCTTTTATCAGCCAGTCTAAACAAGGAGTATGAGTGTGTGTGTATACATACATGTACATGTGTGCATATATGTATACATACATATAGATATTAATACTGTTTATCAGTGCCTACATGTAGATATATCTGCTGCTGCTAAGTCACTTCAGTCATGTCTGACTCTGTGCGACTCCATAGACAGCAGCCCACCAGGCTCCCCCGTCCCTGGGATTCTCCAGGCAAGAACACTGGAGTGGGTTGCCATTTCCTTCTCCAATGCATGAAAGGGAAAAGTGAAAGTGAAGTTGCTCAGTTATGTCCGACTCTTAGTGACCCTATGGACTGTAGGCTACCAGGCTCCTCCATCCATGGGATTTTCCAGGCTAGAGTACTAGAGTGGAGAAAGAAATAATAAAATTGTATTAATGCATCTAAAAGAAGAAATACAAAGATGGTTCAATTCTACTTAGTATCCAATCTATCACATAAATGTGATGAAATATGTAGAAATCTATTGATTCTTTATTAATAATGTTTAAGCTATTGATATGTTACTAAAATAATTCAGATTTTTCTTATTTTTCCAGAAATAAGTGAAACATTAATTTAATTATCAAAGACAAATTAATACGTAAACAAAGAAACATGGACATTAGTGAAATACGGATGGCAGTGGTATCTGCAATCTTATAAAGAGTTTAAAATATCAGAAAGAAATGTCAATGTATGTGGCTGCATGAAATGTTTACAGATCAAAAAAGAAAAGTAAAAAACTAAGAAAGGTATCTATAGTTAAATGATAGGCCAAATATGCATGTTTTAAATGATACAGAGCTCAAGCAAGTAAATTAGAAACCCCAAGTATTTGAAATGTCTAACTGACAGAAATAAAAGGGAAATTTTTTTCCAAAAAGTAAAAAACACTGAATGCATATTAAACAGATTCAAACTCACTAATACTCTAAAGTGTACTTTAAAATGTAATATTATATTTTACATAACTATAAATTATTTAACAGGTATAAATAATAGCTTGTAATGGTTAATAATAGTTGACAATGTTTGAGATAATGTTAATGTTTTTACATAGTCAGCAAATACTAATAAAGACTGCATTCATTGGATAAAAGTATCTGTGTTAATTCACAAATAAATAAGGAAAATTAGGAATGTTGGTTTATTAGCGAATCATGTAACAAGTCTAAAAAATAGAACAATGGACTTCAGGGAATAATCCAGTATTGGCAGAAGGATGAATTAGATAATTTAATATGTATTTTCCATGTCTGATTCACATGGTTATGTAAGCAATAAACATTTCTTTTATGGTTAGGCCAAGAACATGCCAGATAAAAATATGGTTCGTTGAAATACTGGGAGAATTTAATTTGAGAAAAAATTATATAAGACACATTGTAATCTGTATTGCAGAATGAATAAAACTGCTTTTTGAAAAATTTTCCAAGTCTACTATTAGCAGAAGTTACATTTACAAAACAAAGGTATCTAATGACTAGTAGTGAAGTTTGAAGGACTGAGTAAAATGATAAAAGTAGAATTCACAATTGGCTCTAAAAGGTAATCCCCTCAGTTTCTGGGGTCCTCTTATCAAAGTAGGTGACTGCAAGAAACTGAAGTGTCTCACTAAATCTGGAAAAAAGAAAAAAACCAAACAAAACACCCAGCACTAAGAGGCCTGAGAGCTGGCAAGCACTGCTCACAAACTGGAAGGTGATTTGGAGTGGCAGCTTGCTGTCAGGATAACAGCGAGTCTTTTTTTTATCCCCATGATTATCTTCCTCTTAATTTTGGATGTAGGGAAGAATTTAACATGGGAAACTTCATAACTTTCCACTACAGAGAAAGGAGGGAGAGAGCGGAGGGGTAGTGAGAAAAGTAAAAACATATTAGAGGCAACATCTTTTTTTGTTCATCTCTCTGGAGGAAAATGTCTTTAAAACTGAGACCTCAGGAAAATCGTTCTTAAAATTATATCTATGGGGGAGGTGGAATGACAGCATGGAGTAGGGGGCTGGAGGGCAGCTGCTAAAGAGAAGTGTAAAGTCTGTACAACTGTGTTTCATCTGCTCCCTCAGGCCCTATTCTCATTCAAAATGTTATTTTGAGTAACATCTCCCATTCCTCTGTTTATCTCTCTTTACAAGCACGCTTCCTCTACTAGAACCCACCGCATGCACTCCTCAGCAAGGCTGAAAAATAGTCTCCTGGAAAAGACTGGTCCTGCCGGCAGACATGGGCCATCGGCTGTGCTCCAGCCTCCCTGGAGGAGTTAGGGCAATTCTGTAGCGTTGGGATTTCATAAGGCAACAGTTCAAGGAAGGAACAACTAACAAGGCTATTAAGTCCCCCCACTTTTTTTTTTTTAATTTTGGTGAAAGGGAAAGGTTCACATCTGGCCAAAAAGTAATTCAAAACATGAAACTCTAATATTTGTCTTATTCCATCTTCTATAGTGCCTGCCGCATGGTGACCTCAGAAAAAAAAGGCAAAGGCTGATTCCAGCTCTTTGTGATTTTTGCCATGTAAATATGTATTTGAGCATCAAAGGAATGTTGAACAACATATATTATTAAGATTTAATGCATAAACGAATTTTAATTTTCTTTTCTAATCTGTATCTGCTCTTGCTCACCATCCCTCTTCAGGGAACTTGGAGACTTTATTGTAACTCGACTTTATGCTTTTGAGCTGTGGTGTTGGAAAAGACTCTTGAGAGTCCCCTGGACTGCAAGAAGATCCAACCAGTCCATCCTAAAGGAAATCAGTCCAGAATATTCACTAGAAGGGCTGATGCTGAAACTCTAATACTTTGGCCACCTGATGTGAAGAACTGACTCATTGGAAAAGACCCTGATGCTGAGAAAGATTGAAGGAGGGAGGAGAAAGGGACGACAGAGGATGAGATGGTTGGATGGCATCACTGACTCAATGGACTTGAGTTTGAGTAAACTCCAGGAGTTGGTGATGGACAAGGAGGCTTGGCGTGTTGCACTCCATGGGATTGCAAAGAGTTGGACACAACTGAGTGACTGAACTGACTGTCAACTTTAACACATTCCAGTTTTATTTTGTATAATCGTGGGACAAACTTGCCTTTAATAGTTTCAAAAATTAATGTGCCATCAGTTCAGTTCAGTCCCTTAGTCGTGTCTGACTCTTTGGGACCCCTGAATCACAGCATGCCAGGCCTCTTTGCAACCCCTGAATCACAGCACGCCAGGCCTCCCTGTCCATCACCAACTCCTNTAACATGGGAAACTTCATAACTTTCCACTACAGAGAAAGGAGGGAGAGAGCGGAGGGGTAGTGAGAAAAGTAAAAACATATTAGAGGCAACATCTTTTTTTGTTCATCTCTCTGGAGGAAAATGTCTTTAAAACTGAGACCTCAGGAAAATCGTTCTTAAAATTATATCTATGGGGGAGGTGGAATGACAGCATGGAGTAGGGGGCTGGAGGGCAGCTGCTAAAGAGAAGTGTAAAGTCTGTACAACTGTGTTTCATCTGCTCCCTCAGGCCCTATTCTCATTCAAAATGTTATTTTGAGTAACATCTCCCATTCCTCTGTTTATCTCTCTTTACAAGCACGCTTCCTCTACTAGAACCCACCGCATGCACTCCTCAGCAAGGCTGAAAAATAGTCTCCTGGAAAAGACTGGTCCTGCCGGCAGACATGGGCCATCGGCTGTGCTCCAGCCTCCCTGGAGGAGTTAGGGCAATTCTGTAGCGTTGGGATTTCATAAGGCAACAGTTCAAGGAAGGAACAACTAACAAGGCTATTAAGTCCCCCCACTTTTTTTTTTTTTAATTTTGGTGAAAGGGAAAGGTTCACATCTGGCCAAAAAGTAATTCAAAACATGAAACTCTAATATTTGTCTTATTCCATCTTCTATAGTGCCTGCCGCATGGTGACCTCAGAAAAAAAAGGCAAAGGCTGATTCCAGCTCTTTGTGATTTTTGCCATGTAAATATGTATTTGAGCATCAAAGGAATGTTGAACAACATATATTATTAAGATTTAATGCATAAACGAATTTTAATTTTCTTTTCTAATCTGTATCTGCTCTTGCTCACCATCCCTCTTCAGGGAACTTGGAGACTTTATTGTAACTCGACTTTATGCTTTTGAGCTGTGGTGTTGGAAAAGACTCTTGAGAGTCCCCTGGACTGCAAGAAGATCCAACCAGTCCATCCTAAAGGAAATCAGTCCAGAATATTCACTAGAAGGGCTGATGCTGAAACTCTAATACTTTGGCCACCTGATGTGAAGAACTGACTCATTGGAAAAGACCCTGATGCTGAGAAAGATTGAAGGAGGGAGGAGAAAGGGACGACAGAGGATGAGATGGTTGGATGGCATCACTGACTCAATGGACTTGAGTTTGAGTAAACTCCAGGAGTTGGTGATGGACAAGGAGGCTTGGCGTGTTGCACTCCATGGGATTGCAAAGAGTTGGACACAACTGAGTGACTGAACTGACTGTCAACTTTAACACATTCCAGTTTTATTTTGTATAATCGTGGGACAAACTTGCCTTTAATAGTTTCAAAAATTAATGTGCCATCAGTTCAGTTCAGTCCCTTAGTCGTGTCTGACTCTTTGGGACCCCTGAATCACAGCATGCCAGGCCTCTTTGCAACCCCTGAATCACAGCACGCCAGGCCTCCCTGTCCATCACCAACTCCTGGAGTTCACTCAAACTCATGTCCATCAAGTCGGTGATGCCATCCAGCCATCTCATCCTCTGTCTTCCCCTTCTCCTCCTGCCCCCAATCCCTCCCAGCATCAGAGTCTTTTCCAATGAGTCAACTCTTCGCCTCAGGTGACCAAAGTACTAGAGCTTAATCTTAACACTGGGAAAGGCCTTTCCCTTCAGAAAGGGAACCCTTCAGAAACCCTTCTTTGTGGGCCTCTGTTCTTGGTAAGGACACAAAGAAGAATCTGAAGTCTTACCCTTGGCAAAAGCAAGTTTATTGAAGAAAGAACAGAAATAATACCTCAAGGGAGAAGGGAGCCAGGCCAAGAAAGCTGCTGGCAAGGGAATGATGAGGTAATGATTCTTCAAGACAAGGCTTTTAGATAGTCATTTAGGTAGGTGTGGACTGACAGTTTTGATTGACAGTTGTAAGTTACATAACAGCAGACTCTATTGCCCATGTCTTTCCCATAATTCAGTCTGTTATAATCAAATGTATGTATAGAATATTTATGAACACTTAATGGGCTCTTGGCTGCCTAAGGTCACTTGAGGATACAGCTGTGTATCAGACTGTACTGCATCAGGCCCCATGGACTGGAGTTGGAAACGTCTCTATGGTTATTTTGTAGTGTATCTGTGAGCTCTCATGTACCACCTTGGGGCCTGTATTGGGTGAGGTTTAGAGATCAACTTGAATTTTTTTCAGCTAGGCCACTTTTCTTGCTCATGCCTAACTTCCTCTCTAACATTTCTAATCTGAAGGAAAAATATGCAAAAAGCATGATTGACTGGATTACATTTTGACCAAAAATTTATAAAGTAGAAGTT
Source organism: Raphicerus campestris (assembly GCA_006410735.1). NCBI lineage: Eukaryota > Metazoa > Chordata > Mammalia > Artiodactyla > Bovidae > Raphicerus > Raphicerus campestris. The sequence continues at coordinate 232,602 of SJYW01042153.1, read as the reverse complement.
AAAAATTACCCTGGAAGAGTTATCTGCATATACATGATAAACAAAATTAATCTAAATTTTTAAAATAGTTTTTTTTTTTTTAATACAAAAAAGGCCAATATAGCAAGGGAAGAATGACAAAGATCAGAAATGATAATTAAATAAAATTCAATCTCATTGTCTAAGATGGAAATAATTCAACATAGAATACAATATTCTTTTTCATCTATCAGGAAATCAAATATAAAAAAATGAGTGATTAGCATTGCCAAGGAGGCAGAGATATTGACATATTATAAACACATGCAGGCATACTTAGTAATACTATAATGATTTCTAGAAAACCCATTTAGAAATGTACACTTTGAACCCATTACTCTGTTTGCCTTTAAAAGGTGAAGCTTGAGATAGAAGATTTAATCAAAGCAAATATTAGACTTGAATACAAGGTGTTAATTTTGTTCTTGCTTTTTGCTTTGTTCAATGTTGAGAAAATATTCTCTCATTGTGTTCATCTGATTAAAACTGAAATGATAAAGCTGTGCAAAAATTTCTGTTCATTTTGATGGCATATGCAACTCAGAACTTGATAATAAACTGTACGTGTTAGTCACAGCAAGCTATAACATAGAAAGACCCATTCACCATGAATAGGAATGGTTGACAAAACTTTGGGAACTAGCCAGGTAACTGAACAGTGTCCAGGGATGTCCCAGCTTCAGCTTCATTTTGGATTTACTCAGTTTTAGGCTGAGATGGCAGAAAGCCAAGATGAATTAAAGAGCCTCTTGAGGAAGGTGAAAGAGGAGAGTGAAAAAGCTGGCTTAAAACTCAACATTCAAAAAACTTAAGATCATGGCATCCAGTCTCATCACTTCATGGCAAATGGATGGGGAAACAGTGACAAACTTTATTTTCTTGGGCTCCAAAATCACTGTGGATGGTGACTGCAGCCATGAAATTAAAAGACACTTGCTTCTTGGGAGAAAAGCAGTGACAAACCTAGATGGTGTATAAAAAGTAGATACATGACTTTGCCTTCAAAGATCTGTACAGTCAAAGCTATGGTTTTCCCAGTAGTCAAGTATGGATATGAGAGCTGGACAATAAAAAAGACTGAATGCTAAAGAACTGATTCCTTCAAACTGTGATGGTGGAGAAGACTTTTGAGGGGCCCTTGAACAACAAGGAGATCAAACAGATCAGTCCTAAAGGAAATCAACTCTGAATATTCATTGGAAGGACTGGTGCTGAAGTTGAAGCTCCAATAATTTGGCCACCTGATACAAAGAGCCAACTCATTGGCAAAGACTCTGATACTGGGAAGGATTGAAGGCAAGAGGAGAAGGGGATGACAGAGAATGAGATGGTTGGATAGTGTCATCGACTCAACAGACACGAGTTTGAGCAAACTCTGGGAGATTGTGAAGGACAGGGTGGGCTTGGCAGGGTACAGTCCATAGGGTCACAAATAGAAACGACAGAGAGGCTGAACAACAAGGTTGAGATGGCATTCATTCAGATGAGGTGTACAATGGTGGGAGTCCAGGTGTCAATCAAAACTTCAGAGTTAGTCAGGAAGGCTACCATCTCTTCAAGCCATTGCATGCTAAGTCACTTCAGTTGTGTCCAACTCTTTGTGACTCCATGGATTGTAGTTCATCAGGCTCCTCTGTTCATAGCATTCTCCAGGAAAAAATACTGGAGTGGGCTGCCATGCCTTCCTCCAGGGTATCTTCCCAACCCAGGGACTGAACCCACATCTCTGTCATCTACTGCATTGGCAGGTGAAGTTCTTTACCACTAGCACCACCTGGGAAGCCCATTGCAGAGACTCAAGTCAGGGAGGAAGAGGATCCATGTCAAGGCAGAGATGCAAAGGTTCTGAAAATAATGGCAAGATGACTCTGTATGAAGTATGGGGCAGTAGGCTAAACTGGAGTTGAAGGCTGAAGCTTAGTTCTGAAATCTAGGAGCCAGACGTTCAGAGAAATGAGAAGTTGAGATCCATAGCCATCTTGGGCAGCTTAGAATTGTCCCCAGGTGATTTGAAAACCAGTGTCATCAGAACAAGGTGATCTGAGGAGCAAAATCAGCAGTGTGGCTTTAGTACTGGGCCAGACCATCACATATCTAAGTGGGTCATTTATTTTTGCCTCTAGTAAGACAGTGATCAGGAGTTGAGTGTACAGCTCACGAATCCCATAGACAAATCCAAGAGGGACTGGAGAAATAAGCAGTGACCAGAGAATCATACCTGGTCATGTTTGTATTGTTTTTAATTAAGGACAGTACATATGTACCATTTTAGAAAAGAAAAAATAAAAAGCAGGTTTTCATCCTTCTGCTGCTCTGTCCTCCTTCTGATGGGGGGTAACCTCTTTCATTCATTTTTGGATTTAAATCATTATGGGCTTCACAGGTGGCACAATGGCAAGGAATCTGCTTACCAATGCAGGAGGCACAAGAGATGTGGTTTGATCCCTGGATTGGGAAGATCCCCTGGAGGAGGAAATGGCAACCTGCTGTAGTATTCTTGCCTGGGAAATTCCATGGACAGAAGAGCCTGACCAGCTACCAATCTATGGGGTTGCAAAGAGTTGCACATGACTGAACACACACACTTCAGTGAACTTCAGTGGTTACTATACCTAATTCTAAATTATTCAGCTTTGTCTTGATTTGTTGGCATATGAACCCTGGGACACATAAACATGTTTTTGCTATGAAAAATGAGGAATTTAACTCATGATAACCCTATTCAACTGCATGAGCTCTGTTATGTTTATTTATTTATTTTTTGATAGGTATAAAGTGAATTTATTCAGATTCAGAGAGAAGCACACTCCACAGAGCGAGTGTGGGCCATCACAGAGGGCAAGGATACAGCAGTCTCGGAATGTGGCATAGTTAGTCTTTACAGGCTGGGTAATTTCATATGCTGAGCACTATTCCACCTATTTGGGGGAAGGGGCAGAGATTTCCGGGATTTGGGCCACCATCCACTCCTTGGTCTTTTAACAGTGACTTGGAACTGTCATGTCACCTCTGGGTGTGTCATTTCACTTGATGATTGAGGGTCAGGGTCTAGTCTTGTCTGCCATCTTGGTCCTGTTTGATTCTAATTGCTTTATGTGGTGTCCTTGAACTATGTCATTCTTTCAAAAGTTGTGCCTTGCCTCCTTCCCTCCTGTTACATTACCCCTGCTCCCCTTTGTCACTCACATCCACCCCATCCTGGTTTCTTCTAGATCGCATCCTTGGGTTAATCCAGGTTCTCTCAGATATACACTTACAGAATAATTCTTCTTCTGATTACTTTTTATGTTTAATAATTTTGAATTACTACCTTTTTTAAAAAAAATTAATTTTGAGCATATGTAATGAGGTGGCACTAGTAAAGTGATGCTCAAAATTCTCCAACCCAGGCTTCAGCAATACGTGAACCGTGAACCTCCAGATGTTCAAGCTGGTTTTAGAAAAGGCAGAGGAACCAGAGATCANTGGCTCCCTTATGTGAAGAGTTGACTCATTGGAAAAGACTCTGATACTGGGAGGGATTGGGGGCAGAAGGAGAAGGGGATGACAGAGGATGAGATGGCTGGATGGCATCACTGACTCGATGGACGTGAGCTTGAGTGAACTCCGGGAGTTGGTGATGGACAGGGAGGCCTGGCGTGCTGCGATTCATGAGGTCACAAAGAGTCTGACACGACTGAGCGACTGAACTGAACTGAACTGAATGAGTGGCATTGGCAAAATGTAGTGAAAGGGGATTGTAAGACTGCATCCAAACTAATGATCACTTTAGCTTGATCACTGAAAACCTGTGAGTGAAGTTGCTCAGTCGTGTCCAACTCTTTGCAACCCTGTGAAATGTAGCCCACCAGGCTCCTCCGTCCTTGAGATTCTCCAGGCAAGAATACTGGATTGGGTTGCCATTTCCTTCTCCAACTGAAATCTAAAGGACTCTAAATTAAACAACTACCTCCTTTGACTAGAGAATGAGATAACTTCCGGGGTGGTGAAATTGCCTTAGTACAGTTCTTGGCACATGGTAAGTACTAGCTAAATATCAGTTTCCTTATTTCTGGGCCATATGTGCCTTTGGCTGGAGTCTAATTATGCACCTGCTGTTAGCCAGGGTGAAACAGAGGAACCCAAAGTTTCAAACTGAAATTGACTTAAGCCAAGGCAAGAACAGAGAAGTTCCCTGGCTCTGATCCTGATCCAATGACTCTGTTTTTCACTAAGAGGTAAGTAGGGCTTGGTTTGAGGTGGACAGGGGAACATGGGGGTGCTTTTCTCTCTAGTTTCAGTTCCCTAAACAGAAAAAATAAACTGCTCCCTTTAAGCCTCAGCATCAGCTCTATTTTACAACCATTCTTGTTTCTAGTGTGGAAGCCTAATTTGGCTGCTATTGACAAGAATACAGTTGCTGTGTAAAGTGGATGGGGGGAAATGTATAACATTTTGAACAATGTACCAATGACCAATGCACAGATATGTGTATTTCACACACACACACACTCATACACACACACACACATACACGTGTACATCTTCAGTGTCTTTGTCTGCTAGGCCGGCCCCTCCTCTCCCAATTTGGTTTTTCTAATCCAAAAGAAAAAGTCAACATTATAAGAAAAATACAACACCCTAAATGACCTTGTAGATATATTTACCCTATTGATGGCTCAGACAGTAATGTAAAAAATCTGCCTGCAATGCAAAAGACCTGGGTGATTTATTTGCACAAATTGCACAAATGCACAAAATCATTTTCTCCTAAAAACTACTTTAAAGTCCTTTCACATAAATATAAAAGTATTTAGTTTCTTTTAAAAAATATATTTGCATTTTTAAACTAGAATTTTTATATTTCTGTCCCATATAGAAAGATGTGGGAAATTTCTGAAAAGTCAATCCCATCATGAGCACAATCCTGCAACTATAGAGGCTCTTCATAAATATAGGTAAATACTAGTCTCATCCACAAGCAATACTACTGGAATTGTGAAAGATAACATGGTCTTTGGGGCATTTCCTGTTTAATACAAACTAAAAGTGAAATAAAATGTCACACTGTTAACACTGACTATGGTTCTGTATAAAACATGATGCTTCCTTCTCTTTGATCAAATGGAATACATTAAGGGAACAGAGCTGAATTATTTTTCCATTTGAAAGTATTAAGTGCATAGAAAACTCCATTCAATGAAAAGAGGTATAAAACACTGGTCTTCCTTGATGGCTTAGTGGGTAAAAAATTCACCTGCAATGCAGGAGGCTTCCTGCCAATGCAGGAGACGTAGGTTCGATTCATAGATCAGGAAGATCCCCAGGTCAGGAAGTTCCCCTGGAGGGGGAAATAGCAACCATCTCCTGGATTCTTGCCTGAGATTTCTCATGGACAGAAGAGCTGGGCAGGCTACCATGGGGTCACAATGAGTTGGACAAGACTAAATAGCTAAACACACGCACATCTATACTGTTAGGCCTAATGGCTACAAATCTAAACAAATGTCTCTGGCAAAGGTCCCATTTCCCGTATATCAGCAGCTCTCTTGTAACACAAACAAGATGGAACCGGCCTGGGCCCAACCTGGCTCAACCCTATAGGTGCCAGTCATGTAAGAAAGGCAATGCTAAGGTGGCACAAAACTGTAGATATAGAATCTGACCTCTGCAGCTTCTTCTTTTTGTACTGTATTCTAATCTCTGGAATTCTTTTTGGATGAACTATAGTTGTTCCTATTTTGAAATATTCTTTGATGTTTTATTTCTCAAGAATGTCATCTAGCTTGGTTCCTGTTGCTATATGCTGCGTTTAGTCACTCGGGTGTATCCAACTCTTTGCAACCCCCATAGGCTGTAGCCCACCAGGGTCCTCTGTCCGTGAGGATTCTCCAGACAAGAATACTGGAGTGGGTTGCCATGCCCTCCTCCAGGGGACCTTCCCAACCCAGGGATTGAGCCTGGGTCTCCCTTATTGCAGATGGGTACTTTACCATCTGAGCTACCAGGGAAGCTCCAAAATACTGCAATGGGTAGCCTATCACTTCTCCAGGGAATCTTCCCAACCCAGAAACCAAACCAGGGTCTCCTGCATTGCAGGCAGATTCTTTACCAGCTGAGCTACCAGGGAAACCGACCTTTGTGATATAGTAAATCTTTTATATCAACCCTTATGTGCACAGACTTTATACCGAGGCAGTGCTAACTAGTGCTTAGAAGACACGCTCTAGAGTCTGGCTGCAGGTTCAAATCCAGCCCTTAACACCTACTGGCTAGGTCATCATAAACAAGTTAATTAACTCATCTGTGTCTTGGTTTCCTTATTTGTGAAACAAGAATAAGAGTATACTGTCTCAAAAATTTGTAGTAGATAACATTTGTAAAGTGTTTGAAGATTGTCTGGCATATAGTAAACACTTAATACATATTAATTATTTTGAATTTGCAGGTATGGGAGTAGCAGAAGGAAACGGAGGGAGGAATCGAATTTCCCTCTTTGGTTTCTGCTTTGTTTTCCAAGTATCCTCTACTCCCTGTGCACAGATAGTGCCTTTAGAAAACAGTCCAGTGCAGAGGATTTACAGATTCCTAGATTATTATGTTCTAAATAACTCAGATATAATATACAATGATTTATTCCCAAATTTTCTGTCTTACAAATGCACTTCAGAGACCCAGCCACTCTGCACGTGTTTACACGAAAGAGAGGCATGTCTTTTCAAACATGAGATCTTTGCTGTCCCTGATAAGATATAAAGGGCTTAACAAGTTCTTTCCATGGGGGATATTGCATCATGTGGTTGGCCATTCAGAAATGTTACATTTTACCTCTACATTTTTATCATCACTAAGATTTCCCCCAGTTCCTTATGCATCATTTTAAATAACATTTGGCAATAAAACTTTGGCAAAGGAACTTGCTCAAATCTTTTCTTTCTCTTTTTCCAAAACTGAAGTAACATCCAGTTATTTTTCCATATGCTCACAGGTTCCATTATTTCTTATTTTCTACTATAAAGAAATGGACCAAAATTATTAAGATTAAAGTGATTGAAACTGAAAAAGAAATGAAGAAGATAAACTTAGATTTCTTGATTAAACCCCAGAAGACACTAGCAGGTTGTAGAATTTCTCTTGAATTCTCTTGTTTTAAACTGAAACAAAGTATTCAGCAACCATACTACAATAAAAAATATTTGAAAATTCAAAATTCTTTTCACAGAATAAAAAGGAAATAGAAAAGGCCTGAATAATGTAATCTCCCTATAAGATGACAACATTTTTAAATGGGCATTTTTTTTCCTTTGAATATTTTAGCCAGACCATCTGAACAAGTTGAGATTCTCTACTTTTAGTTGCATTACTAGCTAAGCTCCCTCCCCACATCCCTTGGAGATAGACCTATAGGTTTCTTGGCTTACAGACTCTTTAGCTGTTAAATTTTTTTTTAATTAAAAAGTAAATTACTCCAATCAGGCAATAAATGAAAGAAATGTACCACTTCAGAGAAATGGAACAGGAAAATACTAGATAACCATGTAAATCAAATAATTCCCAAGAAGATCCCATTCTGAGAATACTGGAGAAATCTAAAATTAGCTTGTATTTATCCTTGGTGATAATTTCTAATTTTTTTGGCCACACTGTGCTGCCAGGGAATCCTAGTTTCCCAACCAAGGATGGAAACCACGGCCCCTGTGGTGGAATGCAGAATCAACCAGTGGTCCATCAAGGAACTCCTTTTAATGATAATTTTTGATATTTCAGATTAGATGATGTTAGCTTTTATAATTTTCCAAAGCATCATCAGGCTCAGACATAAACACAGGAGGGAAATTTCATTTTCAGCCAAGCTTTTCTTGGTATCTTTGAACTCAACATTTTTTTTTTTTTCTCTGGAGTTTTACTTAAAAAAAAAAAATTGTGTGAAGTGTTTGTGTGCTCAGTCATGTCCAACTCTGCAACCACATGGACTGTAGCCCACCAGGTTCTTCTGTCCATGGGATTTTCCAGGCAAGAATACTGGAACAATTTGCCATTTCTTACTTTAGGGGATCTTCCCAACCCAAGGATTGAACCTGCGTCTCCTATGTCTCTTGCACAGGCGAGTGGCTGCTTTTTGCTGAGTCACCTGGGAAGTGACTACTAGGACTTACTTATAGCTTAGGGAACCATACTCAATATCTTATGATAGCCTATAATGGAAATAATTTTAAAAGGATATACATATTTATGAAAAGTGGAAGTGTCAGTCTCTCAGTGGGGACCCCATGACTGTGACCTGCCAGGCTCCTCTGTCCATTGNTTACTTATAAAAAAAAAAAAAATTGTGTGAAGTGTTTGTGTGCTCAGTCATGTCCAACTCTGCAACCACATGGACTGTAGCCCACCAGGTTCTTCTGTCCATGGGATTTTCCAGGCAAGAATACTGGAACAATTTGCCATTTCTTACTTTAGGGGATCTTCCCAACCCAGGGATTGAACCTGCGTCTCCTATGTCTCTTGCACAGGCGAGTGGCTGCTTTTTGCTGAGTCACCTGGGAAGTCACTACTACATGTATAATAGATAACCAACAAGGACTTACTTATAGCTTAGGGAACCATACTCAATATCTTATGATAGCCTATAATGGAAATAATTTTAAAAGGATATACATATTTATGAAAAGTGGAAGTGTCAGTCTCTCAGTGGGGACCCCATGACTGTGACCTGCCAGGCTCCTCTGTCCATTGAATTTCCAGGCAAAAATTCTGTAGTGGATAGCCATTCTCTTCTCCCAGGGATCTTCTCCACGCAAGGGTTGAACCTGGCCCTTCTGCATTGCAAGCAGATTCTTTACTATCTGAACAACTAGGGAAGCCTCATGTGTGTGTGTGTGTGTGTGTGTGTGTGTATAAAAAGATAAGAATAAATCAAAAATTATTCTAAAACAAAAAGTCGTGCTATGGGTGACCTGGGTTTGTTAAGCACTCTCTCCTGTAGATGAGTCCACTCCTCATCCCCTGAACTCTGTCCTCTGTCACCTGCTTCACAACTCACTCCTTCCCGACTGCTTCCTCCAGGCTCTTCCCACCCTTCTACCCTCTGAAGCCTATTTATCTTCCACGACCACGTTAAAGTCTTCTGTTTCCATTGTACGGGTGGCACCCTTTCCAAACTTGCATTATCTTTTATTTTATGTTTTCCCTCTACACCCATTTGTTTGATCTATGTGGCCAAATTCATCTCAAAAACCCAGCCATTAATGGGTAGAGGTCAGGAAAATGCTCACTTTTTTCCTTTCTCTCTTCTTCAGAACACAGGGTGGGGAGACTGGTGGTGTTGTTTGTAATTAAACAAACTCCCTTATCTGCTGCCAGATCATTGACTTTAAGGTTTGTTTGTTTTCTGGACGTCATACACGCGATGAAAAAGCCCATCATCATAAATACACACTGAAGTACACACTTCTGGGTATGCAAAGAAGGATAAGGTGATGTGATCATGTGAGACTTCCTGTGTTTGGATTCTTTGCTCCTGAAGAAGGAACAGCTGCTAGTGAGGTGGAGCTCTTCTTTGAGAAAGTCACGGTGGCCTCAGCTTGAACATCCTGACAGTTTTTGTGGATGAAGTGTGGATGGGGAGAGGTCTCCTGTCTCTCCTCCTCCTCAGGTCCTTTCTCTCCCTCTCTTCACCATTCACTACTAATAGTTTAAATATAATACCTACGTTATTAATTTTCATTTTCTAAGCTGGTATAATAAAAAAATAAACAAATCAGCTACTTCTCAATTCAAACCAGAAAAGTTATACTGGGCATGTCTTCATAGGATTGGAGAACTTGACCCACTGCTTCAAGTAACATATTTGCTCTTGCAACTTTCATCTTAGTTACTCTTTCTCTTCTGTGTGCTTTTGTATTTCCTTTGTATCTGGATTTTTAAATATGGGTTATGTTAATTTTGCTTTTGTTTTCTACAGAGCTTTGAAACATATATTTGACCACATTTTAGATTTAAAACTAACAGTCAGTTGAGTTTTAAAGATCATAAAGATTTTAAGATCATATCAGAGGCATGATCTGGTATTTTAGTGTCCTCTCTACTTAAGACTAAAATTTAATCCACTTTGAATGTGAAAGTGTTAGTTGCTCAGTCATGTCTGACTTTTCGTGACCCCATGGCCTGGCTTCTCTGTCCATGGCATTCTCCAGGTAAGAATACTGAAATGGGTTGCCATGCCCTGCTCCAGGGAATCTTCTGGACCCAGGGATCGAATCTGGGTCTCCCGCACTGCAGGCAGATTCTTTACTGACTGAGCCATCAGGGAAGTCCATAACCCACCTTTCCTCCTCACAATTTTCCCCATCTATTCGCTCATCTTCTTCTTGGTCTTTTTTAACATAGAGAGAGTGTGATTTAATCCTAGACCACTGAGTTCCTGGTTTGACATTACATGCTGTTGTAATTTTTGACATGTGTGAAGTCCCTAACCTTTCCTCCTCACAATTTTCCCCATCTATTCACTCGTCTCCTTCTTGGTCTTTTTTAATATATAGAGAGTGTGATTTAATCCTGGACCACTGAATTCCTGGTTTGACATTATATGCCACTGTAATTTTTGACATGTGTGCACTTTTGTAAGTGATTGGGAATCAGTGGTCAAAACTAGGTAAAGGCTACATTTCATCATGTTGGGTTTTTTTAAGTTTTGTTTTAGCTTCTCAACATCCTTGTGTAGTAGAACAGATATTTTACAGAAAAGCAACTAACCTGCATCTAACAGACATCAAGAGGAATATGTCCAGCCATAAAATTTCCAAAACTGTAAGGATCCAAGCTCTTTACACTCTGAGATCTCTAGTTTTTTAAGTGTCATATTTCTTTTTTTTTATTTATTTTTAATTGNATCTGCATCTAACAGACATCAAGAGGAATATGTCCAGCCATAAAATTTCCAAAACTAAGAATCCCAGCTCTTTACACTCTGAGATCTCTAGTTTTTTAAGTGTCATATTTCTTTTTTTTAATCTATTTTTAATTGGCATTTAATTGCTTTGCAACATTGTGTTAGTTTCTGCTGTAAAACAGTGTGAATCAGCTATATATTTATATGAAAGTGTTAGTCGCTCAGTAGTGTCAGACTCTTTGTGATCCCCATGANTGGAACTGTCCTACATTTTCAATGATCCAGCAGATGTTGGCAATTTGATCTCTGGTTCCTCTGCCTTTTCTAAAACCAGCTTGAACATCTGGAAGTTCACGGTTCACATATTGCTGAAGCCTGGCTTGGAGAATTTTGAGCATCACTTTACTAGAGTGTGAGATGAGTACAATTGTGCAGTAGTTTGAGCATTCTTTGCCATTGCCCTTATTTGGGATTGGAATGAAAACTGACCTTTTCCAGTCTTGTGGCCACTGCTGAGTGTTCCAATTTGCTGGCATTTTGAATGCAGCACTTTCACAGCATCATCTCTTAGGATTTGAAATAGCTCAACTGGAACTCCATCACCCCCACTAGCTTTGATTGTAGTGATGCTTCCTAAGGCCCTCTTGACTTCACATTCCAGGGTGTCTGGCTGTAGGTGAGTGATCACACCATCATGATTATCTTGGTCTTGAAGATCTTTTTTGTACAGTTCTTCTGTGTATTCTTGCCTTAATGTCTTCTGCTTCTGTTAGGTCCCTTCCATTTATGTCCTTTATTGAGCCCATCTTTGCATGACATATTCCCTTGGTATCTCTAATTTCTAATTGTTTGAATCATTTTCTGTTCCTGCAACTTAAGCAGCTCTTTTTACTTAAGTAGCTTAATTTTTTTTCCATCCAAGTCTTACTTTAACTCAGTCTCTCATTTGAAGAAAAACATCTCATCTCCTGTTATGGTTCTCCCATAATAGTTTAAGAGTAGCAAAATGGAAACAATATGGGTTTTTAATTCAGACAAACAGACGTTTAAGCTCCACCTTTTATTATCTGTGGACACTGGGCAAGTCATTTTACCATTCTGGGGCCAGTTTTCCTCAACTGTATCTATCTTAGAAGTTGATGGAAAATTTAATCAGATAAACATTTAGCATTTCTAACTTCATGACTGATTTCAAAGGTCATAAAATAATCTAAATCTTTTGTTTTTCCTCTTGTTAGTTATCCACACTAACTTGAATGGCTTCATGGGAATTCTGGCATCTTGTTCTGCCATCTCAAGCTTATCAAGCATCAACACCTCCCTCTTTCTACATCTACCGGTTACCACATTGGAAAACCCTGAAGTTATCACTCTTCAGAACAGCCCATCCTTTTCTGTCTCCCTTTCTCTTATGCCAACATCTTTGCCTCTCCTGTCACGCACATCTTCACACTACAATTTCGCCTTCTTTATAAATGCTAATTCATCAACTTTCCCAAGTCTGCCTCCACATGTATTGTTCTTGATCACATGTCTTTAGTTCTACTTACACTTTTTGAGTACCTATTATATGCCAACTTTAGAGAGACATATAGCTGAGTAAGACTTGAGTTCCTGCTCTCAGGATCCTTACCATTTAGAAACACAGATAGGTTCTAAATTAGTTACATTTAATGGACAGTCAAAAATGGAAGAGAGAGATGGGAGGATATTAGGTGCACCCTGAAAAAGAAACTAGTATGGAAGCAGATAATCAAAATAGGAGGCAATTGTAATCGAAGCTTCCCAGGTGGCACAGAAGTAAATAATACACCTGTCAATGCAGGAGACGTGGAGACTCAAGTTTGATGCCTGGGTAGGGAAGATCCTCTGGAGAAGGAAATGGAAACCCACTCCAATATTCTTCCCTGGAGAATTCCACGGACAGAAGATCCTGGTGGGCTACAATCCATGAGGGTGATAAACAGTCATACATGACTGAGTGACTAAACACACACACACACACATAGGTGAGAGGTGACAATGTTTTATTCCAGGTGTTGCCAGTGGAGGAAGTGAGAAACTGACAGAATTAATAATCTACTTTGCACGCCCTATTGGAAATTTTGCCTCATTTTGTTTCTTATAGCTCTCCTGCCCCTCCCTCATCACCAAGTAGTAGGATCTACCACCAGGTGCTTTATTCCCAAAATAAAACAAGTAGCCAGACTATGTTATCATTTTCTTTATTCCAACAGACTATTTGCCTGAAATACCTCTATATTTTGACCAAACAATGTTTGTGCAATTTTCCTTAAATTGCAAGGCTGATTTATAAGGATAAAAATCAGAAAAATCAAAGTCATATGTATATATGCAAAGATAGTGTTTGAATTGTCCATTTATTTGTAATAACTGCTAAAGTTTGCTACAACAGTTCTTTCAAACTGCTTTTATCAAACATTGTCACTCACAGTAAAAATGCTTAATGAACAGATTTAGCTTAAAAGCATGAAAAATATGCTTTTATATAAAATGAAAATTTGATTGCTATCATATTTTTAAAACATCCTGGAAGTTATTTAGTTTTCCAAGTGGCAGATCTATGTTTTATCCTATATACAATGAAACAACATATAGAGATAGCTTATATTAAGTTTAAGAGTATGTATTTTACCAATTACATTTTTAAATACATGTTCTCCTAAAACATAGACAAATATTATTAGGTGATGGCCTTCTTAATTAGATGCTTGTACTTGACCAAAATTATTAAATTTACTCAGATCCCACTATGTATCAGGGAAGGCAGATAGAGTCAAAATAATAGGGCCCTTTTTGAGTAATGCTTACAGATTAAAACATAAAATATATTCTGAATTCAATTAATTACACAGAATCCAATGCTTTAAAGAGTTGATAAATGGGAAACAATTTGCTTGGTTTTTATGACTTCCTAACTCCGACACTGAATTAACAATTGAACAACTTATTTTTCCATTTGAATTTAAGTCGTGATATTTCTGATAGGAACAAAAAAGTACTGGGTGGTGAATGAGGACAGAACAATAGATTAGCTCTATTATGCCCTTCCACTTCTGCAAGGTTTTAAGTGTTTAATGAATCATAATTTATCTGCGCATTATAATTATCCATTGTAAGAAAGATTGACTTTGCAAACTCTGTCTCTTAAGATGTAACTTATAAAATTTAAGATGTAACTTAGCAAAGTCAACATCATTCATTCATTCATTTGTTAAAAAGAATTTAACTGGAAAAGAAATTCTTAAAGGAAGTGAGATGGTAAACCTCCTTGAGGGAGAAGGTTCTAAGCAGATACAGCAACTAAAGCAAAGCAGTGGGGCTGAAGTTTACCTGGAGTCTTTGTAGAGTCTAAGGAGAGTAGTATGGCTTACTGAAGAGTCAACAATGGAGGACTAGAAAATGGTAGAGCAGAGATGTACCTGGAGAGGGGCTTTTTTTTGGCCATGGGGAAAGACTAGGTTTATTTGGGGTAAATTAGAGAAATGCAAAAGAGTTTTTAGCAGAATTACATGATTTGACCCATGTTTTAAATGTTTAAAGGATCTCTCTAATTGTTGTGTTGAGAAATGACTGAAGGGAAACGATACTAAAATCCTGTGAAAACATCACTGCCATGATCCACAGGGAAATGGTGGCAGCCATCGATGGTGTGAGAGCTGTCATTTTCTCAATACATTTGAAATATATTTGGAGAGCATTTGCCGATACATAGATGTAGGGACTAAAAGCAAACTGAAAGAAAGAAATTATTTCAGTCATTTACACCAGCATCTCCCCAGTTCTCAAGCCTTCAGCCATGGACTAGGAGTTACACCATCACCTCCGCTGGTTCTCCAGGTCTTTGGACTTAAGTTGAATTATAAGACAGGCTTTTCTGGCTTTTCTGTCTTTGATTACAGACAGCAGGTTATCAAACTGTTTGGTTTCTGTAATTAGATGAGCCAGTTCCTTTAACCATGATCAAGAGAGACAGAGATACAGAGATAGAAAGAGAGACAGAGAGAGGTTCTGTTTCTCTAGAGGACCTTGGCAAATACAGTACCAAAAACCATGAGTTCATCCTCACTTCATGAGAGAAGAGAGTGCAGGTGAAGAAGATGCCCTCTCAAGAGCAATAATGTTAAGAAGTCAGTCTGATTAGGTATCATCCAAAGGAACTGCAAAAAAAAGTGATCAGGAAGATGGGTGGGAAACCAGGAGAGTATGATGTCATCATCATTACCATCTCTTTCAACATCATTGTCATCATATTCAATATTAATTGTGTAACTTGATTATTCTGGAGAAAGCAATGGCCCCCCACTCCAGTACTCTTGCCTGGAAAATCCCATGGACAGAGGAGTCTGGTGGGCTGCAGTCCATGGGGTTGCTAAGAGTCGGACACAACTGAGCAACTTAACTTTCACTTTTCACTTTTATGCATTGGAGAAGGAAATGGCAACCCACTCCTATGTTCTTGCCTGGAGAATCCCAGGGACAGTGGAGCCTGGTGGGCTGTCTATGAGGTCGCACAGAGTCGGACACGACTGAGTAACTTAGCAGCATCTTGATTATTCATGAATTAAATCAACTAAATATCTTATAAGAGAGGTATTATTGTAGTCTACCTAGCTGTCAAATGACTTCTCCAAGGTCAACACAGAAAAAGAATAGAAATGTCAAAATCTGAACACAGGTCATTTGACTCCGGAGTGCCACTGCTATAAGAGGCAATCAAATCAAGAGGAAAAGTTTACAGGACAATGAGAGCAATAGCAGAAGCGTGTCTATCAATATGTTTTCACTAGTATTTATAATATTACATACTTGTGCTCAGTGGGTAAAGTGTCTGCCTCCAATGAGGGAGACCCGGGTTCGATCACTGGGTTGGGACGATCCCCTGGAGAAGGAAATGGCAACCCACTCCAGTACTCTTGCCTGGAAAATCCCATGGACTGAGAAGCCTGGTAGGCTACAGTCCACGGGGTTGCAGAGTCGGACAAGACTGAGCGACTTCACTTTACTTCACTTCAATCAATGACTAAAAGAACTTACAAGTCATGTTAATCAATGGATGCTCTTTTCCAGTGGTATTTCATGTTCATGCACACACTCTGAGCTGAGAAGAGAAAATGCTCATATTCTTATTCCAATAAGTCTGAGTGCCATATTAAAGAGGTGATGTATGTGGCCTTGTTCAAAACATACTGAGGTTTGAATACAGAAACCCAGATCAGACTATTGCCCCAAGGCAATCACCAAAGAGACCTTTAGCAAGTCACCTGATCTCTTGGAATCTACCTTGCTGAATCTGTAGAAGTTTTACCAGAAGTTTACTTCTAAAATTCTGTCTATAATTTTTTTCTTCTCTTAAAAAATGACTAGCATTTTAAGCACTGAAAACTTTTATGCTATGGATAAAATATTTTGGGGGGCCCCATAATGAAACATTTGACTATATGATAGTTTCTTCATGGTTCCATATAAGATCAGGTTGCATATAAGAAACCCCATATACAAAATGATATATAATTTTTAAACAAACATAGAAAGGGTATAATAGGTGTTTGCACTGTTCTCTGTGCTTAGCCTCTTAGTCATATCCGACCCTCTGCAACTCCATGGACTGTAGCCCACCAGGCTCCTCTGCCTATGGGGATTCTCTAGGCAAGAATAGTAGAGTGGGCTGCCATGCCCTTCTCCAGGGGATCTTCCCAACCAGGGGATCAAACCCAGGTCTCCCATATTGCAGGTGGATTGTTTACCATCTGAGCCACCAGGGAAGCCCAATAGGTGTTTTCAATACTTTATTAAAATATACATTTTTTTCTAAATAGGGAAAACATTAGTGAAGATTTTTAAACTTCATAATCTCCTCAAAGCATCAAATATTTTAATATTATTATAGCAATAAATGAATGTTACTATCATCACCATCTCTCTATCATTAATACCTCTGGAACAGAATAAGAAACTCATATTTGGAGTTAAAAAAATTAATAGGCTATGTTCCCACTGTTTAATAATATCTAATTAGATTGCTTTTTTGTTTCTAATTATGTTTGTGAAAACTTACCAAATACAATTTAAAGGTCAGCTCTGTGTAAAACATCATTCTGGACTTATCCAGTTATTCATTTCATTATTATCAAGCCACATGTTTAAGTGCAGTTTATTAAAAACAGATCTTCACTTGCCATGGATAATATGAACTTTTGTAATTTAACCCAGAAATAAAATTATAGAGGCAAACTTCCCAGTTTCTATAATTGTTCTGGGGGTCTCTAAGGATTTATTCAGTAGCTGCAACTCAGACATTTTTTATTAACTTCATACTGTTAAAAGAATTATTTAATTTATCTAAAACTAACAATCATTCACAAAAGAATTTAAAAATTCATACAGTAGGCAAATCCCTCCTCTCAAATAACAAGCAATATTCAAGGATATAAGCTAGACTGATCCTAGACCTTCTGGGTTATCCCAGGGCCAGTACAGAAAAGTTCATTCTCAATGAACTCTTTCTTTCAGGCTTGGGTCACCCAGTCCAGTTTTTGAATAGCTACCATTCTATTCTGCTCACAACTCCCTTTCCCTGAAAAATGTGTAAAAAGTTTTCTGAAGTTTAATCCATTTATTTGCCAATCCATTGTTCTATCATAAAACTCTCTAAGATTTATAGCACTGTCTCATAACAGTATCTTATTTGAGTAAATGATTCATGTGCTGCACAGAAAGCTTGTGGCAGGCTTGAACTGGGATAGAACACAAGGAGGGGGGTGTAGGCAAGCGGCATTAAGATTGGCAAGCCCAACCAAGAGCTTTATCATGGTGTCTGCTCGAACATGGGTCCCCAGCTCCAGGCCACAGACCCCTACTGTTCTGAGGCCTGTTAGAAATCAGGCCACACAGCAGAAGGAGAGTGGCAGGCTAGTGATCGAATCTGTATTTGTATTTGAATTAATTTGTATTTACCACAGTTTCCCATCACTCACATTACTGCCTAAGCTCAGGAAAATAAGCTCAGGGCTCCCACTGATTCTGCATTATGGTGAAGCTGTATAATTATTTCATTATATATGACAATATAATAATAATAAAAATGAAGTGCACTGTGAATGTAATATATTTTAATCATCTTGAAACTATTTGCCACCCCAATTTGTGGAAAAAAATTGTCTTCCATGAAACCGATCCCTGATGCCAAAATGGTTCGGGAACAAAGTGCTAGAATTAACACACTGGTACACTTCATATGTATATATAGGAATTGGCTAGAATTCAAGGACACATATTAAGAAATGGTGGCCTAGAGGTGATAGGGAAAATGCTTGGAATCAAGAATCAGATTTACATCACCTAGGAATATAAAACATGTGTATTATACAATGAACCCATTATTATCTATTTTATTGAAGAGTGAGTGCTAAGATGATGCTCCAGAATCTCATAAAACCTCTTTCCAGCTTCAACTTTCTTCATTTTTATTAATTTGACTTACAGGATAGAAAATGGAAAAATTTTCTGCTGTCCTTCCACCCAAAAGAAATATTGAGAAATATTGAGAAATATTGAGAAATTTCAGAAGAATATAACATATGAGGAAAGGAAGAAATAGTAGTACCACCTGAAATATTTAATAAATGTTTGAAATAAGTCATCAAAGATAGTGAACATTCAAAAAGAGAAATGCCAAAAGCATGATCTACAAAAGAAAAAACTAAGTTGAACTTCATTAAGTTTAAACCCTTTTGCTCTGCAAAAAACTATTAAAAGTTTTTAATGAAAAGTTAAGCCACAAACAGGGAGAAAAGCTTTCCAAAAGATATCTAATTTAAAAAAAACTTAGATGCAAAATAAGCAAAGAACTCTTAAAATTCAACAATAAGAAAAGAAACAATCATTTAAATATGGATTATTCTTTAAAAAGGTGAACCAGCAGCTCAACAAANATAGGGGTTGAGGACCTCTTACCTTAACCAGAAGTCTTCTGGAATCTGAGACTGAACCGCATGAGCTTTCTGCCAAGTTTTTATTGCTGTCCCAGTTTCCAGCATGCTGGGCTTCTTGTCACTTCCACTGTGCTGGGTTTCCATCACGTTTAGCTTCCACAGTGTGCACTTTCACCATTTTGGACTTCTGTTGTGCTTGGCCTCTGCCTTGTGGGGACCGAGCCGAGGTTGCTTCAGCCAGTTACTTCCATGTCACGGCCCCAGATATGTCAGGGGAGTGTGTTATTTCCTCGGTTTGTCTTGCCACAGCAAAGATTTGAAACGGTGGACCAGTGTTACAGTTCAGTTACAGCTCAAGAGTTTTATTTGGCAAGCAAAAAGAAAGCACATCTTTGAGGCATGAGGGTGGACCGACCCTAAAGGAGAGGCCTCAGTCTGTCTTAGCTTCCTCTTTTACACATTTACCCCTCCCCTTCTTGAGCCGGCCCTATGCAAACTGGTCTAGCCAGGAGGGCTGTTTGTTTCACCTGAGGTTCTCACTCTGGTCCTCAGATTTTCTTTTGTTCCATTTTTGCAGGCTTTTTCCTTTGTCTTTTAGCCACCGCCGTTTTGGATTCCTTTTTCCTAGTCTGCTGCTGCTGCTGCTAAATTGCCTCAGTCGTGTCCGACCCTGTGCGACCCCATAGATGGCAGCCCACCAGGCTCCCCCGTCCCTGGGATTCTCCAGGCAAGAACACTGAAGTGGATTGCCATTTCCTTCTCCAATGCATGAAAGTGAAAAGTGAAAGTGAAGTCACTGAGTCGTGTCCAACTCTCAGCGACCCCATGGACTGCAGCCTACCAGGCGCCTCCGTCCATGGGATTTTCCAGGCAAGAGTACTGGAGTGGGGTGCCATTGCCTTCTTTTCCTAGTCTAAACACCTAATAAAGAGAACACTGATAGTAGAAAATGTTGTTTAAAAATGTTCTTTTTTGGCCAAGAAGTACAAGAGAAGGGATGAAGTACATATTGTGGAAGTTATTGACTGACTGATACAGCTTTACTGTAAATCTTACTTTCTCTATATACATCTATTCATACACAAAGTCACCTTTTTTGTAATTCTAATGCAAACTCAGTGAAACATTTTATAACATCTGCTAAATATATTTCAACTGATATGCTTCTAAACTCTTAATTTGGGGATTTCCTTCCTTTTTTAGCAAGATTCTTGCCTTGGATTTGCCACTCTCCTGAAATCTTGCCATGTATATAAGCCCTGGGGACAAGAAGTTCAAAGAAACAGTTTCTTGAATTCTCATGTCATATGTTTCAATGTTTTGTGATCTAAAAATAACATTATTGTTATTATATGTATTAATCTATATATATAGACTAATTACACAGAGTACTATAAAAATTATTAAAAGCAACATATTCTTTTTTTGAGAGTTTAAAATTATATAGGGCATTTTCGTCTACAAGTAGCTTGATATATACATTATTTTCAAGTAAAATCCATAAAAATATACTTTCTATTTTCAGTGTTATAATGACTTGACTTAACATTTTAATATTACATTACATAGCTAGAAGTTACTTATGTAGAGAAGAAAAAATATATTAATATATCAGAGGTATATAACTAAAATTCTATTGTCCTTATGTTTTTTCAAATTTTCCTAATTATGTTTCAAATATAAGGCAAATAGTTCAGTATTTTTAAAACAAATTTTAATAATAAATTTTGTCTTTAAACATACTGCTCCTAAGTTACAGTAGAACCAACCTTAAGATAGCTTTATTTTCCATTTTCTCCTAATTAAATAGTGATAGGTTAAAAATGACATTGAACAGTCAATCTGAAGCAATTTAACCTAATTCCTCACTTTTCAGATAAGTTTTTCGTAAAGTTCCATTTCATTTGCATTGACATTATCAATCAAAATTTCCTCATCTATGTTTGAATTTTCCCAGTGTTATTATCATTAGTGCTATTCCCTCAGTATAAAATTGTAAGCTGAAATGATATCATTTGGGATACATTACAGAAAATTAACACTGCTGTTTGCCATTGATGGGTCTCTGGGGAGTCTCAGCAAATAGCATTTCTGTCTCCACTTGTTTCCACTTAAGTTGTAAACCAATGGGGAAATAAGAAAATCAAGTAAAGTGCCTGGGGGCAAAAACTTCACCAATCATTAAAATCATATTGGAGAATCAGACTTATTTCCAAGGACAAATAGATTTCCTAATCTGGAGCACCAGAATTAGCCAATTTACTCTCTTAATTATAGCAGCACTGGCAGAATTGTAGTAATAATGGTACAGAGAGGGTTGCCCTAGGGGACAATGTCTGGGTTCCAGAAAAAAGAGGGAAAGGAATGGGCTGAATTACACATGCCCAGTTAACACTACCAAACTCAGTAATCAGCTTGTCCTTCCACCCCATCTCTTTGTCCTTCAACTCCCCCATACTAGAGAAAGGAAGTCTGAAGATGGAGAGCAGACAGAATTGTCTTGCTAACAGCTCTGCATCCAGTGAAAGGAAATATCAGAAGAAAAGAAATCACTGCTTGGAGAAACAGACATAGAGAATAGACTTATGGACATGGGTAGAGGGGAGGAGAGGGTGAGATGTATGGAAAGAGGAATGTGGGAACTTACACTACCATATGCAGACTAGATAGCCAACGGAATTTGCTGTGTGGCTCAGGAAACTCAAACAGGGGCTCTGTATCAACTGGAGGGGTGGGATG
>SJYW01042153.1:196936-207172 GCA_006410735.1 Raphicerus campestris | reverse complement strand
TTTGTATATCTATATTGATCTATATCACATATATGTATACATCTTTTATATATACATAAAACCATTCCGGTAATAAAAGTAAAATGAAAAATTATTGTAGAAAGGGATTTTTAATTAAAATTTTAAAAATATAAATTAAAAGTAAAATTTTAAAATTTTAAATTAAATTAAAAATTAAAGTAGCAAAGGACCTTTTAATTCATGTATTTTTGACAGAGTAGGAAAAATCTTATACCTATATATTGAGCTGTCATAGTAATAAATAGTAACAATATTGTGATTATCAGTGATGTCATGAATATGGATTTTCTTTACACGTTCGATAGGCAATATATAAGCAGATTTTTGTCCATCTATATTCACTCACAGATGATGGAAAAAAAACTTTTTTATTAATATTTATTTAATTAACTGATGAATCACCAGACACATAAATAGGTTAGAAAAGTGTTAAAAACAAGTTGGGTAGAAATTACTGAAAACTCCATTTTACACTGAATTTCGGAATCAGCAATATTATTGAAAGCCTTATTTCATCAGGATTGGTTCTAGCAGCTTTCAAATGCCTTTGTACTTGAACAAGTTTCACTAAAATGTCTTCACCAGAAAAACTCATCATAAATCTTGATTACATCCTGTAAAAACTTCCAAATTTTCTTCTCCTCCTATAAAAATCAGAGGAAAGATTCAATGATGACAAACACTGACATTATTTGGTCCCCTTTTTTAGGAAAAAACATTCAACTTTTGGTAAAAACAATGACTACATTCAACTTAGATGTCTTTATTTCTTTTGGCAGTGCAAGATCATCTTTTGTCATTTATAAGAGTTTTCTTTAACATTTGTGTCCTTTTTCTCTGTAAATACCAATTTCCTTATATTTTATTGTTGTATGGCTAATATTCTTCATAGATTTTGTCCATCATCAATCATTGAGGAATAATCTTAGATTTTTATTTCACTCTTGAAAGTTAATTGTTGCTTGCAAATATTTTTGTGGTTACAGAGAATGGCACAATTGAAATAACTGTAGTTCTGTTTGTATTTACAATCAGTGTGCTATCATTGCTTACTTAAAATGTTTAAATATAAGAACATGTAATACCACAGGATTAGAGGTACTGACAGGACCCAAAGGTAGTTCAGATGGTTCCAAATCATTATGAACTTACTCAAAACTACTGTAAGCTTGGGTGTTGGGAGCCTTCTTTACAATTTCTTCCCAAAGTAGCAATGCTATTAAAAGATAAATAATCAAAATGTGCTCATTTCAACCTTCTAAATCTGAAGTTTATTATATATTACATACACAGAAATGAGACATTAAGCACAACAGTTGTTTAAAATAAGGGTTAACAAACTGTTTCTTTTAAGAGCCACATAGTAAAACTTTTAGGCTTTTTTGCAGGCCAAAAGAAAAACTGAGAATAGTTTGTAGGTAATTTGCAGAGTTGGTCTTTGTAAACCCATGGACTGTAGCCAATTTTCCAGGCAAGAATGCTGGAATGGGTTGTCATTTCCTTCTTCAGGGGATATTCTCAACCCAGGGATTGAACCCAGGTCTTCAGCATCTCCTGCCCTGGCTGGCCGATTCTTTACCACAGAGCCACCTGGAAAGCCTAGGTAGTTACATAAAAAGAGAAAAAAAAAATTCACAATTGTTGGTCAACCAACATAACAAATATCATTATAAATATATATATGTAAAACAATATTATGTTATATTCTGGATATAGCCCATAGGGCATAGTTTGGCAATCCCTCCTTATTTAGAGCTTAGGCAAACAAAAAATTGGGAGTAATGAATACTTTAATCATTGACATTATTTAGGATGGCAGGACAATGTAGTGCTTAAAAATATAGAGTCAGTTTCATTATTTTTTTTTAATTTATCTATAGAAAATGCTTCCCAGGTGGTACTAGTGGTAAAGAACTTACCTGCCAATGCAGGAGATAAAAGAGATGCAAGCTCAGTCCCTGGGTCAGGAAGATTCCACAGAGAAGTCCATGGCAAGCACTCCAGTATTCTTGTTTGGAGAATCCCACAGACAGAGGAGACTGGTGGGTTGTAGCCCACATTATTGCAAAAAGCTGGACATGACTGAAGCTACTTAGCACTCCCAGAAAATGCAATCCCTGTATTGTGTACAGTAAAATCACTCCTATTGGGCTACCACTGGATATCAGTAAAAGGACAATGTAAATTGACTCTTTTTAAAGATTTCTTTTCTCTCTTTCTTTCTGTCCCTTGGTAGGTCCTTGTTTTGTTTTCATTACCAGAGTATATAGTAAACTACTAACAGAAGATGCAAAGCACACTGAAAAAGTCAGAAAAACCACAGCTTAACAAGTGATAAGTTTCACGGATTTTTCTGCCTCTTATTAACATTCGCTGAAGAAAAATCCTTATGTTGTGCTTAAATTCAATAAACTCAGAATGTGGATGCATGTCACTCTGAATATTCCGTATCACTATACAAAAAGAATGGAAGTCGAATATTCAACAGTTATAGAGAGCCTACTTTTAGAAGTAATTTCTTTAAATTGTTTATTATAGGACTTACTATGTGCTAAATCTGTTAGCCAAGTACCAGTTCTCTGCCTATTATTTGCTGGCAACAATATGAGTGTAAAATGCTCATGAGTCTCCAATAGAAAAAAAGTTTAAAACTATATATAGGGGACTTCCCTAGCAGTCCAGTGGCTAAGACTCTGCCTTCCAATGC
This sequence comes from Raphicerus campestris, assembly GCA_006410735.1. NCBI lineage: Eukaryota > Metazoa > Chordata > Mammalia > Artiodactyla > Bovidae > Raphicerus > Raphicerus campestris. The sequence goes on along the minus strand of SJYW01042153.1, from coordinate 204,444 downwards.
AGGGGCTGCAGGTTCTGTTCCTGATCAGAGAGCTAAGATCCCATTGGCCAAAAAAAAAAACAAAAAAAACAACACAGAAGCAATATTGTAATTAATTTGATAAAAGGCTTTTAAAAAAGATCCACATCAAAAAACATTTTGAAAAAAATCTATGGATAATATTTACAACCTGCAGTGAATGATGAGAGAAAACACATGTCTTTTAAGTCTGTTTTCCTCTGACATTCTAAGATATTGTCAAATAATGACAATTGGTAAATTTTTAAAAAGTATTTGATTATGGGCCATTTATATTGTAACAAAGAGACAATGAGAGGAAATTAAAAGTAGAGTAAATAACAGAAGTCTGACAGACCAAACCATATTGGTCTACTTGCCTTTTTGAATATATAAAAAAGCAAAGATGGCAAATATGCACTTTAGGGCAAAGTACATGAATTGATTTATTTTGTGAAATAACATCTGATACTGAAAGAGCTATGAGTAGAGGATGAATGGCCCAGACAACCACCTTTGCCAAGTTTCTCCTTCAAGTTAGCCTATGAAAATTCCTAATTATCTATTGTTAAGGAAGTTTCCTCACTGTGATTCAGGAATAATTCAGACATTGTATGAATATGTTCGGTAGAAACCTTAATAAACAACTTCCTATATGAAACCCCAGTTTGATGCAGTAACAGAGAAAATGTGAAGGTGTTTAGATACCTCATAGGAGAGTATTTGCAGGATATAGAATATATTAAAATTATATAAAATTATAAAAATAATACTAGAATAATTTATATTAATAAATGAACTGTCAAATTACTTATATGTTAACCAAAACCAGAGTTGAGTCTTAAGACANATGTATTTTTGACAGAGTAGGAAAAATTTTATACCTATATATTGAGCTGTCATAGTAATAAATAGTAACAATATTGTGATTATCAGTGATGTCATGAATATGGATTTTCTTTACACGTTCGATAGGCAATATATAAGCAGATTTTTGTCCATCTATATTCACTCACAGATGATGGAAAAAAAACTTTTTTATTAATATTTATTTAATTAACTGATGAATCACCAGACACATAAATAGGTTAGAAAAGTGTTAAAAACAAGTTGGGTAGAAATTACTGAAAACTCCATTTTACACTGAATTTCGGAATCAGCAATATTATTGAAAGCCTTATTTCATCAGGATTGGTTCTAGCAGCTTTCAAATGCCTTTGTACTTGAACAAGTTTCACTAAAATGTCTTCACCAGAAAAACTCATCATAAATCTTGATTACATCCTGTAAAAACTTCCAAATTTTCTTCTCCTCCTATAAAAATCAGAGGAAAGATTCAATGATGACAAACACTGACATTATTTGGTCCCCTTTTTTAGGAAAAAACATTCAACTTTTGGTAAAAACAATGACTACATTCAACTTAGATGTCTTTATTTCTTTTGGCAGTGCAAGATCATCTTTTGTCATTTATAAGAGTTTTCTTTAACATTTGTGTCCTTTTTCTCTATAAATACCAATTTCCTTATATTTTATTGTTGTATGGCTAATATTCTTCATAGATTTTGTCCATCATCAATCATTGAGGAATAATCTTAGATTTTTATTTCACTCTTGAAAGTTAATTGTTGCTTGCAAATATTTTTGTGGTTACAGAGAATGGCACAATTGAAATAACTGTAGTTCTGTTTGTATTTACAATCAGTGTGCTATCATTGCTTACTTAAAATGTTTAAATATAAGAACATATAATACCACAGGATTAGAGGTACTGACAGGACCCAAAGGTAGTTCAGATGGTTCCAAATCATTATGAACTTACTCAAAACTACTGTAAGCTTGGGTGTTGGGAGCCTTCTTTACAATTTCTTCCCAAAGTAGCAATGCTATTAAAAGATAAATAATCAAAATGTGCTCATTTCAACCTTCTAAATCTGAAGTTTATTATATATTACATACACAGAAATGAGACATTAAGCACAACAGTTGTTTAAAATAAGGGTTAACAAACTGTTTCTTTTAAGAGCCACATAGTAAAACTTTTAGGCTTTTTTGCAGGCCAAAAGAAAAACTGAGAATAGTTTGTAGGTAATTTGCAGAGTTGGTCTTTGTAAACCCATGGACTGTAGCCAATTTTCCAGGCAAGAATGCTGGAATGGGTTGTCATTTCCTTCTTCAGGGGATATTCTCAACCCAGGGATTGAACCCAGGTCTTCAGCATCTCCTGCCCTGGCTGGCCGATTCTTTACCACAGAGCCACCTGGAAAGCCTAGGTAGTTACATAAAAAGAGAAAAAAAAAATTCACAATTGTTGGTCAACCAACATAACAAATATCATTATAAATATATATATGTAAAACAATATTATGTTATATTCTGGATATAGCCCATAGGGCATAGTTTGGCAATCCCTCCTTATTTAGAGCTTAGGCAAACAAAAAATTGGGAGTAATGAATACTTTAATCATTGACATTATTTAGGATGGCAGGACAATGTAGTGCTTAAAAATATAGAGTCAGTTTCATTATTTTTTTTTAATTTATCTATAGAAAATGCTTCCCAGGTGGTACTAGTGGTAAAGAACTTACCTGCCAATGCAGGAGATAAAAGAGATGCAAGCTCAGTCCCTGGGTCAGGAAGATTCCACAGAGAAGTCCATGGCAAGCACTCCAGTATTCTTGTTTGGAGAATCCCACAGACAGAGGAGACTGGTGGGTTGTAGCCCACATTATTGCAAAAAGCTGGACATGACTGAAGCTACTTAGCACTCCCAGAAAATGCAATCCCTGTATTGTGTACAGTAAAATCACTCCTATTGGGCTACCACTGGATATCAGTAAAAGGACAATGTAAATTGACTCTTTTTAAAGATTTCTTTTCTCTCTTTCTTTCTGTCCCTTGGTAGGTCCTTGTTTTGTTTTCATTACCAGAGTATATAGTAAACTACTAACAGAAGATGCAAAGCACACTGAAAAAGTCAGAAAAACCACAGCTTAACAAGTGATAAGTTTCACGGATTTTTCTGCCTCTTATTAACATTCGCTGAAGAAAAATCCTTATGTTGTGCTTAAATTCAATAAACTCAGAATGTGGATGCATGTCACTCTGAATATTCCGTATCACTATACAAAAAGAATGGAAGTCGAATATTCAATAGTTATAGAGAGCCTACTTTTAGAAGTAATTTCTTTAAATTGTTTATTATAGGACTTACTATGTGCTAAATCTGTTAGCCAAGTACCAGTTCTCTGCCTATTATTTGCTGGCAACAATATGAGTGTAAAATGCTCATGAGTCTCCAATAGAAAAAAAGTTTAAAACTATATATAGGGGACTTCCCTAGCAGTCCAGTGGCTAAGACTCTGCCTTCCAATGCAGGGGCTGCAGGTTCTGTCCCTGATCAGAGAGCTAAGATCCCATTGGCCAAAAAAAAAAACAAAAAAAACAACACAGAAGCAATATTGTAATTAATTTGATAAAAGGCTTTTAAAAAAGATCCACATCAAAAAACATTTTGAAAAAAATCTATGGATAATATTTACAACCTGCAGTGAATGATGAGAGAAAACACATGTCTTTTAAGTCTGTTTTCCTCTGACATTCTAAGATATTGTCAAATAATGACAATTGGTAAATTTTTAAAAAGTATTTGATTATGGGCCATTTATATTGTAACAAAGAGACAATGAGAGGAAATTAAAAGTAGAGTAAATAACAGAAGTCTGACAGACCAAACCATATTGGTCTACTTGCCTTTTTGAATATATAAAAAAGCAAAGATGGCAAATATGCACTTTAGGGCAAAGTACATGAATTGATTTATTTTGTGAAATAACATCTGATACTGAAAGAGCTATGAGTAGAGGATGAATGGCCCAGACAACCACCTTTGCCAAGTTTCTCCTTCAAGTTAGCCTATGAAAATTCCTAATTATCTATTGTTAAGGAAGTTTCCTCACTGTGATTCAGGAATAATTCAGACATTGTATGAATATGTTCGGTAGAAACCTTAATAAACAACTTCCTATATGAAACCCCAGTTTGATGCAGTAACAGAGAAAATGTGAAGGTGTTTAGATACCTCATAGGAGAGTATTTGCAGGATATAGAATATATTAAAATTATATAAAATTATAAAAATAATACTAGAATAATTTATATTAATAAATGAACTGTCAAATTACTTATATGTTAACCAAAACCAGAGTTGAGTCTTAAGACACCTGAAAATGTTTCACAAGTAGACAATCTTTATAATTAATGTGCTGCAAGGTTTACATAGGTGAGTCAAGTCATACAAAAACATAATTCTAAATGATTCTAAGGTTCTAGTATATTTTTAAAAATATAACAAAGATTAAGAATCTTAGGGAGTTGATCTCTGGCCTTTTGTCAAAATTGGAAACAACCGTAAACCAGGGGTGTAAAGCAGGCCACCTTCATTCACTTCCTTGTCTGGGACATAAAAAATAGAGAAACACAAGCACATACATCCGTTTATACAATGTCTCTGGCTGCTTTTAAGCTACTACAGCAAATTCTGAGTTTTTGTAACAGAGATTGTACAGCCAAAAAATCTAAAATATTTACTTACCTGGCCCTCTATGGGAAAAGTTTGTTAACCCCTGACCTATACTAATAAATTCAACTTTTGAAAAAAGGAATATACACTACAAGGACATAAAAGATGAAGTGGGATATGTTACTTTACAATGCGTCATCATTGCACTATAAGTATAGGACATTCGTGACACGCGTCTTAACTATCAACATGATATTTGCATCCTAATGGGGAAAGGAAATCGGAGTCTCTGAATCCATGTGCAGGGTGAGTTCCCCCTTTTTATATTCTTAGACTCAGACTATACTGTTTTCTTCTAAGAATCAACTTTCCCGATCAAAAAAATAATTAGTATGTCAAATCCAAGTCTCCATTCAACATAGTCCCTTCCCGGTAAAAGCAGAGATGGTTACATCACTGTTTTACGGTTTTCCATTTTATAAGATGTTGGAAATTTCTTAAATCTGAAGTTCCCTCTGTGTGGTGAATCATAATAATAATATGCTCTGAATAATCTGTTTGCTGCAGTATAGCAGCGTGGTAGCCAGGGTCTAAACTGTTCCAAAGAGTTGAGAAAATATAACTCAAGTCTCAGAGTACCCAGAGGGACAGACATGTTAGCTGCAGCTGTCTTCAAAACAATTGAGAGATAATAATTTTGGTTCTATAAGGTAAGTAAATATGACTAATAAACTTTAGTGTCTTGCAAAAGATCCTACTTTACAGTCACAAGTCCCCTCATGGGGCACTAAGAAGTGACACCCTGCCAAACTCGTTGGATATTAACAAACCTTACTCATAACACAATTTTGCTATTCAGAACTCTTCTGGATCACACCAGAAAGACATTTCCCTTGGTTGAGAATTCAAATGTGATTTGTTTTCGTCCATGTGTGGGACTGGATTCAGCCCAGGAACTAAAGTGACTGGGTTAAGAGGCAGATTACTTGGCTAGCTTTACATTTCATAGCTAGAAAATGATAGCAAATAACTGGAAAGCAAGGAGTGACTAAAGTAACGCCAGATCTATCAATTCCTTAGTTGGTGCCAAAGTTCATTGGGTCTAATAAATCAAAAACAACAACAAGTAGACCCCAAGGGAGAATATGACCTACTTTATTGGATGGGGGTGGAAGTCATATTAATTTTTACCTGGCACTGGAAAATAACATAAATGAATATTATCTTTAAAGAAGAACTGCTGCCGCTACTGCTGCTAAGTCACTTCAGTCGTGTCCGACTCTGTGTGACCCCACAGATGGCAGCCCACCAGGCTCCCCCGTCCCCGGGATTCTCCAGGCAAGAACACTGGAGTGGATTGCCATTTCCTTCTCCAATGCATGAGTGGGTAAATTGAATTTTCTTTACCTGTGTTTACTCATTGCCCATCAATTTAAAGCAGTGACGGCACTGGGCTTCAATAACTACATGCCCTTCTAAGCTTAAATTTAGACTGTGTTATCTTTTATCTCAACTTCTTTTTCCTTCCTTTGTTATTTAGTTTCAAGAGAAGCTTCATGAAAGACAAGCTGTGAAGGTTGACAGAGCTATTATAACTAACGTATTTTATTATAATATATATATATATAATGTAATATAATATATAATATAATGTCTGACTCTTTGTGACCCAATGGACTGTAGCCTGCCAGGCTCCCCAGTTCATGGGATTCTCNGGTCAGGAAGATTCCACAGAGAAGTCCATGGCAAGCACTCCAGTATTCTTGTTTGGAGAATCCCACAGACAGAGGAGACTGGTGGGTTGTAGCCCACAGTATTGCAAAAAGCTGGACATGACTGAAGCTACTTAGCACTCCCAGAAAATGCAATCCCTATATTGTGTACAGTTAAATCACTCCTATTGGGCTACCACTGGATATCAGTAAAAGGACAATGAAAATTGACTCTTTTTAAAGCATTTAAGCCATATAGTATGATTTCTTTCCTCTCTTTCTTTCTGTCTCTTGGTAGGTCCTTGTTTTGTTCTCATTACCAGAGTATATAGTAAACTACTAACAGAAGATGCAAAGCACACTGAAAAAGTCAGAAAAACCACAGCTTGACAAGTGATAATTTTCACGGATTTTTCTACCTCTTATTATGTTGTGCTTAATTCAATAAACTCAGAATGTGGATGCATGTCACTCTGAATATTCCGTATCACTATACAAAAAGAATGGAAGTCGAATATTCAATAGTTATAGAGAGCCTACTTTTAGAAGTAATTTCTTTAAATTGTTTATTATAGGACTTACTATGTGCTAAATCTGTTAGCCAAGTACCAGTTCTCTGCCTATTATTTGCTGGCAACAATATGAGTGTAAAATGCTCATGAGTCTCCAATAGAAAAAAAGTTTAAAACTATATATAGGGGACTTCCCTAGCAGTCCAGTGGCTAAGACTCTGCCTTCCAATGCAGGGGCTGCAGGTTCTGTTCCTGATCAGAGAGCTAAGATCCCATTGGCCAAAAAAAAAAACAAAAAAAACAACACAGAAGCAATATTGTAATTAATTTGATAAAAGGCTTTTTAAAAAGATCCACATCAAAAAACATTTTGAAAAAAACCTATGGATAATATTTACAACCTGCAGTGAATGATGAGAGGAAACACATGTCTTTTAAGTCTGTTTTCCTCTGACATTCTAAGATATTGTCAAATCATGACAATTGGTAAATTTTTAAAAAGTATTTGATTATGAGCCATTTATATTGTAACAAAGAGACAATGAGAAGAAATTAAAAGTAGAGTAAATAACAGAAGTCTGACAGACCAAACCATATTGGTCTACTTGCCTTTTTGAATATATAAAAAAGCAAAGATGGCAAATATGCACTTTAGGGCAAAGTACATGAATTGATTTATTTTGTGAAATAACATCTGATACTGAAAGAGCTATGAGTAGAGGATGAATGGCCCAGACAACCACCTTTGCCAAGTTTCTCCTTCA
>SJYW01042153.1:146459-182490 GCA_006410735.1 Raphicerus campestris | reverse complement strand
ATATATATATATATATATATATATATATATAATATAAGTATATATAAACTTTCTCTGATATAAACATAATATCTTCCAGGTCCATCCATTTTGTTGCAAATGGCAAAATTTCATTCTTTCTTAAGGCTGACTAGTATTTCATTGTGTGTGTATTTATGTGTCCATTCATCTATTGATAGACACTTAGATTGTTTCCATGCGCTGGCTATTGTAAATAATGCTGCTGTGACATTGGTGTGCATGTATTTTTTCATCAGTGTTTTCTTCCCATATATGTCCAGCCATGGAATTGCTGGTTCATATGATTGTGCTATTTTTAGTTTTTTGAGAAACCTCTATACAGTTTTCCACAGAGGCTGCACCAATTTACATTCCCACCACCAGTGTACAAAGTTCTCTTTTCTCCACATTATCACCACCATTTATTATTGTGGTCATTTTGGTGATAGCCATTCTGACTGGTGTTAGGTGATACTTTATTGTTCTTTTGATTTGCATTTCTCTAATAATTAGTGATGCTGAGCATCATTTCAGGTTTGTGTCCACTATCTTTGCAAAACTGTTTACTCAGGTCTTCTGTGCATTTGTCCATTTTTAATTGGATTTTTTATATTGAGTTATATGAGTTTTTCATATATTTTGAAAATCCCTTACACATCATGAAATTTACAAGTATTTTTTCCCCATTCATTAAACATTCTTTTCATTTTGTCAATGGTTTCCTTGGCTGTGCAAAACCTTTTAAATTTAATCCAGTCATAAATATACTATTATCATTATTTTAAGTTGCTAATCTGTTTTTTTCTTTCTTTTTCTCTGTGCATGTATCGCACAGCATGCAAGATCTTAGCTCCAACAAAGGATCAAACCTGTGTTTCCTGAAATGGAAGCACAGTGTCCTAACCACGGACTGCCAAGGAAGTCCCAGTTGCTGAGCTGTCAATTTCAAACACAGCTTAACCACTCTGCATTTTTAATTTCCTCCCCTCACAGTCGGGCTTCCCTGGGGGCGCAGCTGGTAAAGAATCTGCTTGCAACACAGGAGACTCCAGTTCAATTCCTATGTCAGGAAGATCCCCTGGAGAAGGGATAGGCTACCCACTCCAGTATTCCTGGCCTTCCCTTATGGCTCAGCTGGTAAAGAATCCACCTGCAATGCAGGAGATCTGGGTTTGATCCCTGGGTTGGGAAGATCCCCTGGAGAAGGGAATGGCCACCTGCTCCATGGAGTCACAAAGAGTCAGACAAGACTGAATGACTTTCACATTCATTTTCCTCACAGTTACTATATTTGACATCATGATTTATTAATATCTCTTTTTTGTGTGTATCCCTCAACTGCTTAACAGATGATTTCTCTACCTTTGTCTTTTAACCTTTCTACTAGGTTATTATGTGGTTAATTTCTTACCTTTACTATATGTTTGCCTTTACCAATGAGCTTTTTTCTTTCATAATTTACTTGTTTCTAATCGTGGCCTTTTCTTTTTCTCTTAAAGTCCCTTTAACATTTCTTATAAAGCTGATTTGGTGGTACTTACCTCTTTTAGCTTTTTGCTCATCTGCAAAATGTTTGGTCTCCCCATCAAAGTTGAATGAGAACCTTGCCAAATATTTTTGGTTTCAGGTTTTTCCTTTTCATCAATATGAATATATCATGCCTTTTGGCCAGCAGAGTTTCTGCTGAAAAGTCAGCTGATAGGCTTTTGGGAGTTCCCTTATATGTAACTTGTTGCTGTTTTTAATATTCTCTTTAATATTTGGCATTTTAACTACAATTTGTCTTGGTGTGGTCCTCCACGGGTTGACCTTGCTTGAGACCCTGTGTTTCCTATGCTTATATGTATTTCCTTTCCCAGCTTAGGAAAGTTTTCAGCTCTGAGTCTTCAAATATGTTCTGTCTCTTTTGCTCTTTCTTCTCCGTTTGGGACCCCTGTAATGAAAATGTTAGTATGCTCGATGTTGTCTCAGAGGTCTGTCAAACTGCTCTTTCTTTTTATTCTTTTTTCTGCTCAGTTTTCATAATTTCTGTTACTCTGTCTTTCAGCTCAGGGATCCATCTGTGTCAATGAATCTACTCTTAACTTGATCTGGTATATATTTCATTTCAGTTGCTGCTTTCTTCATCTCTGTTTGGTTAATGGTTGGTTTTTTTCTTTTTTTTTTTTTCTGTTAAAACTTTTAATTTCTGGGGTAAGCTGGAGACGCCAGTGCCCGATACAAAGAAAGGAGCTGTGACCAGCTTTTGAGAAGTTGCAGAGCCAGCAACTCTGGCTGGTGACTATGGCCGTGACCATGACCGATCAGCCAAGCTGCCCAGGTGGAGTGGGAAGGGTAATCTTGACTTCTCATCCTGTTTATCCATCCTTTCTCTGAGTCTTATGACCATTTTTATCATGATTGCCTTGAACTCTTTCTCAGGTAGATTGCCTATTTCCACTTCACTAATTTTCCTGGGGTTTTATCTTGTCCCTTCATTATGAGCATGTTCCTCTCTCCCTTCATCTTTTCTATCAAGCTGTTTTAATTTCTATGTATCTAGTAAGTTGCTTTTGTTTCTTGGCCTTAGAGAAACAGCCTTTTTTGTAGGATTCCTCTTATGCATCACGGTGGCACCAACCTCTCTGGTGACCAGAGCTATATGCTCTAGGGGTGCCCCCTTTTTGGACTGCATGGACTTTTCAACTGTGGAAGGTTGACTGCTGTGGGCAGTGCAGTCGGCATGGCTGGCTCTTGCTTTGCTTGGTTGCCAGGCCCTGCCTTGTACAGAAGCTGCCTGTCACTGATTGGTGGGGTAACTAGTTTCAGGTCTTTGGGGAGCCCCAGGGCTTGTGCTGTCTCACTGATGGGTGGAATTGGAGCCCAGGAGATCTCAGGGCTGGTGTCTTCCCAGGAGTGGGTGAAGCCAGGTCCTAGGGTTAATGGCTGGCCCACTGGTGGGCAGAGCTGTGTGCTGGGCTTCAAGTGTCCAAAGGCTGTGTTGGCCAGCTGATGGGTTGGGGCCCTGCTAGTCCCAGAGCTGGTTCTGGCCTTCTGGTCAGTGGGCTGGATCCTGCCATAACAGGTTGTGAGTCTGTAGTTGTCCTGGGCTGGTCCCTGCCCACTGATGGGTAGACCTGGGTCCCTGAGTCTCTGGCTGCAGGCCTCTGGGCTTCCCAGGTCTAGTTCCCACATACTGGCATGTGGTGTCAGTTCCTGAGCCCTCTGGTTGGTAAGGCCATGTCCAGGGGCAACTATGGACTCAGTGGTTTTAATGCAGCCCATCTGCTGGTGGGGAAAGCTATGTGTCCATACAATTATTTCCTTGGCCTGAAGTGTCCAAGCAGTGGTGTCTGCAGGCTGGTGGGTCCAGGCAGGGCTGGGTCCCAAGGTTAATAAGCTAGAGGTGGGACTCCAAAGAAGCTCTTGCTAGTACCAGTGTCCTCATGGTAGATCAAGCCCCCTGAAGTAGCCTCCACCAGTGCCTATGTCCCTAGCATGAGCTCCAGTTGCCTCTTGCCTCTCTAGGAGACCCTCCAAGATCAGGAAGTATGGCTGGCCCCAGATCCCTTCAAATTAAGGCTTTTGCCCGAGGTCTGGGATCTTTCAGGATTTTATGTGAGTTCAGGAGGAATCTCTGCTAGCCACAGGCCACTGGCTCCCCTAAAAGTAAACTGTACTGGCTTTCAAAACCAAATGTTCTGGGGGGGCTCATCTTATCAGTGCAGGACTCCCAAACTGGGGAGCCCAATGTGAGCTCAAACCCTTTGTCTCTTAGGAGAAACTGTGCCTTTATAATTATTCTCCTATTTGGGAATTCTACCTAGAGCTATGGGTCTTGACTATACTGTGACTCCACTTATCCTACCTTTTGTTTCCCTCTTTATAGCTTTACTTGTGCATGCCAAGTCGTTTCAGGCATGTTTGACTCTTTGTGACCCTATGGACTGTAGCCCACCAGGCTCTGTCCATGAGGGTTGCCACGTCCTCCTCCAGGGGATCTTCCCAACCCAGGGAATGAACCTGCATCTCTTATGTCTCCTGCATTTGACAGGTGGGTTCTTTACCACTAGCGCCACCTGGAAAGCCCATCTTTACTTGCAAAACACCTGTTATGGTAGGTTCTGGTCTTTTTCTTCAGTAATTGTTCTGTAAATAGTTGCAATTTTGGTGCGCCCCTGACAGCAAGTGAACTCAAGGTCTTTCTATTTTGTGATCTTGGGAACTTCTCCAACTTTCATATCCTAAGTTGTGCTTTATAATCTGCTCACAGATACAAATACTTTGCACTATTTATGTGAGTAGATATACTAAAACAAATTAATGGTGTAAAACACTCTAAAGACTCGCTTTAACCTTTTTAAAAGCATATTAAAAGAATGTTAGAAATTTCCATCTATTTAATAGCAATTGACTATAAATTATCTGTATTTATTATGGAATTGCATCTTTTAATCAATAATATGTTTTTAATGTAGCTCATGTTAACATAAAGGTAACATGTTTTTCTGTAATTCAATAAAGAATTTTTCCACATTAGTCTACATTTAAAAATTTAGTTTTATAATAAGTGGCACATTATATTAAGCTCTGAGCGCTTTTAGGATCATATAATTCAATCAACTATAAACATGAGTATTTAATGCTGATTTTGGGTTTGGTTATTGTTTTTGCCTCATAATTTAATTTATGATATTCTATTCCATGTTTAAAAAGATAATGTAGTTTTATTACAGATGAAACATATTAGTGAAGTAGAAATAGCTCAGAAAGGAAGTGACAGTACTTAACTTCACCTACTTTGAGTGAATTTATAGTCTATAAGCATCAGCTAACATATCTATAAATTAGACCAAAATTTTCTTTTCTCTTGCAAGGATTAAATGAAGTAAAGCAGATTGGTTTTATTAGTACTATTGCCCAATTGTAGTAAAGGTTCCAAACTAAAATCAAGATATTTTAGACTACTCAAAATATGTGGGATTTCAATTTTTCCTTAAAATGTCATTTCATGAGATCCTTGATCTGGTTTTATTATTTTTTCCCACTGTTTCAAAGTTGCTTCACTGGATTCTTTCCTGAATATGATAAGGAACAGATACAAGAGTTTGTCAATGGGATTTAGAACAGAATAAAAGATAGATAACACACATCTGGTTTAGCAGTGACCTCAAAGAAGAGAGAGTTTGAAATCCACACATTATTCTTAACTTGCTTTATTCTTCAGTAATCCTTTCTTGTTTGGAGGTTTGGAAAAAACACACATACAGAAACTTAATCAATTAAGGGGGAATTTTTGAGGCAAAACAGCTACTATGTGTATATGAAAAGAAAAAGTGGCAGTATTTTTTCCTCAGAAAAATAGAAAAGATGAATCAGGCATTTTTCTCTCATTATTCCTACTCACAGATGAAGCAACAAAATGATCTTTTTATCTACAAAAGTAATCAGAAGGTCAGAATCAATATTTATATTAATCAGCATTTATAAACAAATTATATATATATATAATGAAATATATATATATATAACTACAATGAGCTAGATTGCTCATTGTAGTTGTGTGAAGAAAAGTAACCTGTATTTTAGAGCAAATGTATGATTGCATCATATCTTTGGCTGAACTAAGCAAAGCACAAAAGAAACCAATTATACCCCATGTTGTTAAATTACTTTAAATTTCTACTTTTAATCCTTGTTGGTTAGATTCCCAATTAACTGTTCAAATTGTGTTACTATAACTCTGTCAGAGCTCCTGGGGTCATTAGATCTCTGTATAATACCTTGCTAGCTAAAGATCTCTGTCTTTCTCTTCAAATGGGTGGTATGTATATTGGGTTGCAGAGGGGTACTGGAGAAAACTGAGGAGAAAGCATCCTCATCACAGGCAGTATGCTGGCATATTTGCCTCCACATATACCCCTTCTCCAGTACTCTTGCCTGGAAAATCCCATGGACGGAGGAGCCTGGTAGGCTGCAGTTCACAGGGTTGCGAAGAGTCAGACATGACTGAGCAACTTCACTTTCACTTTTCACTTTCATGCATTGGAGAAGAAAATGACAACCCATTCCAGTGTTCTTGCCTGGAAAATCCCAGGGAGGGGGGAGCCTGGTGGGCTGCCGTCTGTGGGGTTACACAGAGTCGGACACAACTGGAGCGACTTAGCAGCAGTAGCAGCAGCATGCCCCTTCTGCCTTTTCATTATAGCATTTTCTGAAATAAATGTTGATGAGTGAATTACTAAATGAAGTTGATTGAGCCTCTTTAATATCCAAAGATATTTAATATGGAAGGGTGAAAGGTAGAAGGCAAACTCTAGCAGGTAGTTGGAAAGCTCTGAGAATAAAAGACCCAAGGAGGCCTTGAACTTCATCTAGGAACTGTACCCTGGGAGCTATCCAAGGTACTAACCAGCTATAGCTTAAGCATTGTTCAAATTCTGATAGCTTTGTCCTTGGAAAGCAGGGTCAGGGAAAAGGAGGAGAAGGGAGAGCTGTTATTCTCCTTACTATAAACTTAAAGCCTGCTATTGTTCCAAGTCATGTGCACCTGGGAAAATTATTTAACTTCTTTTAAGTCTGAATTTCTGCACCTGGAAATGAGTATGATAACCACCATAATACCATAAGGATTAAATTGTATAACAAATGTAAAGTATTGAACACAGTATCTAGCACAGAATAGGCACTTTATAAAAGCTAACTCACTATTATTCATCCAAAATGTAACAAGCATTACATTGAACCAACTCCTAGAAATACCAAATATTGCATTTTTTACATGATCCCCAGATTTAATGTCTATCTCTCTTACTGGAATTTTATACTCCATAGAGACAGAAAGCATGATTGTTTTTATCCATTTCTTGCCCAGTACCTGTCCAAAATAGGCTCTCAGTTCATATGTGCTGAAAATTAATAAGTGAAGTGAGAAAATAATGCAGCAGCCATGAAGGAGAGAGAGCAGGCTGCATCACTAAAGCCATTTGAAAAAGGAGGAAATGAACACAGTAGGCCAGCTTTACCCCCAGAATGGCCCTGCATTGGTGTCTACCTATCAGAAGCCCTTATAAGGCATCCTTGAAGTTTAAAGAAATATTATAAATAACTGAGACAATTTTCACAGTAAAATGTTTTGGGAACTAAGGTATTTTTCAGCTTTGTCTTACAGCCATCTGGCCCTACAATTTTCTCTACGTTTATGGACGCACTCCAGCACCACACAAGGCAATACAGTATAAAAACAAGCCATGTACACCCTCCTGATGTTTATAGTTTTCATCCTAACCTCCAACTGTAGCCTATTTTAAATTTGGAATCCAAATCTCTTTCTGGATTTTCTCGTATTCAGACCGCAAAAGCCATCTCCCAATAGACTGTGCTTCCTCATACTCTGGACACATCCGTCATGTTCTCCAGCTCTAATATCTACTTTCTCTTTGTGAACTAATTTTGGTTGCTTGTTTATTTTTGGCTGTGCTGGGCCGTCGTTGCTCCGTGGGCTTTCCCGTGGCTGTGGCGAGCAGGGGCTTCTCTAGATGTGGCGCGTGGGCTTCTCACTGCGGTGGCTTCTCCGCCGCGGAGCACCGGCTCTGGGACAGGGGCTGCAGTCCCTCAGTAGCTGCCGCGCAGGGCTCCGTTGCGGCAGTTCTCCAGCTCTCGAGCCCAGGCTCAGCAGTCGTGGTGCACAGGGCTTTGCTGCTCTGCGGCACATGGGATCCTCCTGGATCAGGGGTGGAACTCACATCTCCTGCGTTGGCAGGCAGACTCTGTCACTGAGCCGGGGAAATTATCATTACCAGGGAAACCTCACTATTTTCTTTTTAAGACTACAATTTTATTTTATTTTTTCTCCTGGTATTCCCCATAGATCCAATCTGGATAAACATGACAAATAGCCAGTCCTCCCTGGAAAAGGCCTCAACTCTGGAGCAAAAAACAAGTTTACTCTCCAACTCTCATTCAAAATGAAATCAATAGAACTTTGGAAAATGAGTGCCTGAAAGAAGTTCAGTGTATAGATAATTTGACTTATATTCCATCCTCATCAAACACCAAAACAACAAAGAAAGCTTGATGTGAACGAAATTCTTAAAATCTATTTTTCTGTATTTCCTAAAAGCTACTTGGATTTTGTGTAACTATATCAATCTCTTTGTATTCAAAATACCGTACTTTAAGAACAATAAAATTCATATTGAAAATCTAGGTCTACTTTTTCCTAATTCAAAAGGTTCTTATTCTGTAGAATGAACCCCTAAGTGAGGCACACAAGTATAATTACTGAACAATTAAACACATTGAATGAAGAATAATCCAATATATTTGAAATGATGGACAGGATGATCTGCTGGATTTGACTCTTAACAGGTTTTTTATGATTATGAGAGATGTACATGGTGCATAAATGTCTATTTTTTCTCTTTAATTTTTATTTGTTGTTCTTTTAGGGTGTCAGCCAAAAGAGCCAATAGTTCATTTATGATAATCAAAGGTGAAGATTCTGCTTGAAAATAAATATATACACAGTCATACAGAGTCAACACAGGCTGTTGACTCTGAAGTCCTTCAGAGACCATATGCTTTCTTAATAATGACTATAAAATCTACATAGCAGGCTACAGAATTCTCTCCATACAAGAAATTATTGCATAAGTATATTGATTTTCACTTTAGTAGCAGGGAAATTTCCACTACTAGAGAAAGAATGTAAGTTTTAACTTAAGCTTTTGAAAGTTTATGGGACTGGTTGTAGGGGTCAGTAAGAAGGGAAGTGTGGGTGCTATAAGGTGCCAGGAAAGCCATTCAGGATCATTTCCAAAGTCCTCATTCAAACTAGAATGAGTCATATTATAAAGATCCCCATAATCAAAAATCATATTCATGTTCTGTGAGTTGCCTCTGCTTTTTAATGCCCTTTTAAAGCAAAATATAAATGCTTTACAGGTTTATTTGGAAAACTCTGTCCTACTTATTGCCTTCATTGGACTTTTAGTAAAAGTACCTTCATGAGACTCCATGTAATTACAAATATACCACCCTTCTCAACAAAGATTTCATTTGCTTCCAGAATATTGGGAATTTGAATATTGAATCAATGGTATGAACTAGGAGATAAGATATATTCAAAATCATCTTAAAGAGATAGAAGGGCTTTCAGGTATAAAGAAAGATCTTAAGATAATAGAACTAATGTGAGTAGGATATTTTTAAGACTGTATGCATCTCTCAAAATTTAAGGATCAGCATAGATCAGAAAAAAAAATCTACAGTGAAACAAAAGTTTTAGTGATTCCTCGTGCTATGTAGAGAAATAGCAGCCAGTTAATTAAATTCAATATTTTGTACTGTAAAGATGTCCATGCCTCTTACGGGAATGAATAGTTTATCACAGTTTAATTTCAGTAGCTATTTAAATCAGACAACTCTCATTCCAATTTCATGATTTCTGAAAAATACAACTTCCTGAATAGAGATTTCTGAACAGAGATGATAGGCAGAACCCTATGTGAGTATCTAAGTTCATACTATGTTTTAAATCACTGTGAGTTAAAAAGTAGGTAACCTGAGATTGGTGCAAAAGTAATTGCAGCTTTGGACTGTGAATTTTAAATCATTATAAACTAGACTCAAGTACAGCTTTATTAATCAAAGTAGAAACCATTATAATCAACTTATTTTTGCCCACAAGAAGTGCTTGTTTATTCCTGTAGCATAAAAATCCATGCTTCAGCATCCGACAAGCTCTTGGAAAGCATTTTCTGCCTCCTGCTAACTGTGGAAGCATTTTCCCTGCAAAAAGTTATTGAGATGCTTGAAGAAGTGGTAGCCAGTTGGCGTGAGGTCAGGTGAATATGGTGGATGAAGCAAAACTTCATAGCCCAATTCGTTCAACCTTTGAAGCATTGGTTGTGAGATATGAGGCCAGTACTCTCCTGGAGAATTGGACTCTTTCTGCTAACCAATGCTAGCTGTAAGCACTGTAGCTTTGGGTGCATCTCATTGATTTGCTGTGCATAACTCCCAAATGTAATGGTTTTGTCAGGATTCAGAAAGCTGTAGTGGATCAGACCAGCACCACCACCAAACAGTGACCATAACCTTTTTTTAGTACAAGTTTGGCTTTGGGAAGTGCCTTGGAGCTTCTTCTTGGTCCAGCCACTAAACTGGTCAACACCAGTTGCATAAAATCCACTTTTTGTCAAAGTCACAATCTAACAGAGAAATTGTTCATTGTTCTTACATAGAGTAAGAGAAGACGACACTTCAAAATGACAAAATTTTTGATTTTGGGTCAGCTCCATGAAGCACCCACTTATCAAGGTTTTTCACCTTTCCAGTCTGCTTCAAATGCCTAATGACTATAGAACAATTAGAGTTGAGTTGTTTGGCAACTTCCCATGGAGTTATAGCTTCCCTGGTGGCTCAAATGTGGGAGACCTGGGTTCGAGCCCTGGGTTGGGAAGATCCCCTGGAGAAGGGAATGGCAATCCACTCCAGGACTATTGCCTGGAAAATCCCATGGACAGAGGAGCCTGGTAGGCTATAGGCCATGGGGTCGGAAAGAGTCGGACACGACTGAGCGAC
The DNA here is from genome assembly GCA_006410735.1 of Raphicerus campestris. Taxonomy (NCBI): domain Eukaryota; kingdom Metazoa; phylum Chordata; class Mammalia; order Artiodactyla; family Bovidae; genus Raphicerus; species Raphicerus campestris. The sequence continues at coordinate 171,924 of SJYW01042153.1, read as the reverse complement.
TTCACTTTCACTTTCACTTTCATGGAGTTACAAGAGGATCTGATTTGATGATCCTCTCAATTGGTCACTGTCAACTTCCAATGGCTGCCCACTACACTTTTCATCTTCAAAGCTCTCCTCTCCTTTACAAAACTTGAACCACCACTGCACTGTACGTTCATTAGTGGTTCCTGGGCCAGGTGTGCTGTTTGATGCTGAGTTGTCTCCATTGCTTAATGACCCATTTTGAACTCAAATAAGAAAATCACTTGAATTTGCCTTTTGTTTAACATCATTTCCCTAGCTTAAAATAAATAGCAAGTAATAAGATCATTAGCAAAAACCATGAATGTACATTAAAATTATGTATAACATAACCACATTTATTTAAGAATGTGTTCCAATATCAAATGGCAAAGTTCAACAATGCAAAACCACAATTACCTTTGCACTAACCTATATCAGTCTCTCTTGATGCTTCTTATTAAGAATCCCTTAAAGGTAGATTCACTTTTAAGTTTTGGATCCCCAGGTCATTGATAGTTGACACAAAAGCAAGGCATAACTTTTCAGTTACCCTTNTTTTTTTTTTTTTCTGTTAAAACTTTTAATTTCTGGGGTAAGCTGGAGACGCCAGTGCCCGATACAAAGAAAGGAGCTGTGACCAGCTTTTGAGAAGTTGCAGAGCCAGCAACTCTGGCTGGTGACTATGGCCGTGACCATGACCGATCAGCCAAGCTGCCCAGGTGGAGTGGGAAGGGTAATCTTGACTTCTCATCCTGTTTATCCATCCTTTCTCTGAGTCTTATGACCATTTTTATCATGATTGCCTTGAACTCTTTCTCAGGTAGATTGCCTATTTCCACTTCACTAATTTTCCTGGGGTTTTATCTTGTCCCTTCATTATGAGCATGTTCCTCTCTCCCTTCATCTTTTCTATCAAGCTGTTTTAATTTCTATGTATCTAGTAAGTTGCTTTTGTTTCTTGGCCTTAGAGAAACAGCCTTTTTTGTAGGATTCCTCTTATGCATCACGGTGGCACCAACCTCTCTGGTGACCAGAGCTATATGCTCTAGGGGTGCCCCCTTTTTGGACTGCATGGACTTTTCAACTGTGGAAGGTTGACTGCTGTGGGCAGTGCAGTCGGCATGGCTGGCTCTTGCTTTGCTTGGTTGCCAGGCCCTGCCTTGTACAGAAGCTGCCTGTCACTGATTGGTGGGGTAACTAGTTTCAGGTCTTTGGGGAGCCCCAGGGCTTGTGCTGTCTCACTGATGGGTGGAATTGGAGCCCAGGAGATCTCAGGGCTGGTGTCTTCCCAGGAGTGGGTGAAGCCAGGTCCTAGGGTTAATGGCTGGCCCACTGGTGGGCAGAGCTGTGTGCTGGGCTTCAAGTGTCCAAAGGCTGTGTTGGCCAGCTGATGGGTTGGGGCCCTGCTAGTCCCAGAGCTGGTTCTGGCCTTCTGGTCAGTGGGCTGGATCCTGCCATAACAGGTTGTGAGTCTGTAGTTGTCCTGGGCTGGTCCCTGCCCACTGATGGGTAGACCTGGGTCCCTGAGTCTCTGGCTGCAGGCCTCTGGGCTTCCCAGGTCTAGTTCCCACATACTGGCATGTGGTGTCAGTTCCTGAGCCCTCTGGTTGGTAAGGCCATGTCCAGGGGCAACTATGGACTCAGTGGTTTTAATGCAGCCCATCTGCTGGTGGGGAAAGCTATGTGTCCATACAATTATTTCCTTGGCCTGAAGTGTCCAAGCAGTGGTGTCTGCAGGCTGGTGGGTCCAGGCAGGGCTGGGTCCCAAGGTTAATAAGCTAGAGGTGGGACTCCAAAGAAGCTCTTGCTAGTACCAGTGTCCTCATGGTAGATCAAGCCCCCTGAAGTAGCCTCCACCAGTGCCTATGTCCCTAGCATGAGCTCCAGTTGCCTCTTGCCTCTCTAGGAGACCCTCCAAGATCAGGAAGTATGGCTGGCCCCAGATCCCTTCAAATTAAGGCTTTTGCCCGAGGTCTGGGATCTTTCAGGATTTTATGTGAGTTCAGGAGGAATCTCTGCTAGCCACAGGCCACTGGCTCCCCTAAAAGTAAACTGTACTGGCTTTCAAAACCAAATGTTCTGGGGGGGCTCATCTTATCAGTGCAGGACTCCCAAACTGGGGAGCCCAATGTGAGCTCAAACCCTTTGTCTCTTAGGAGAAACTGTGCCTTTATAATTATTCTCCTATTTGGGAATTCTACCTAGAGCTATGGGTCTTGACTATACTGTGACTCCACTTATCCTACCTTTTGTTTCCCTCTTTATAGCTTTACTTGTGCATGCCAAGTCGTTTCAGGCATGTTTGACTCTTTGTGACCCTATGGACTGTAGCCCACCAGGCTCTGTCCATGAGGGTTGCCACGTCCTCCTCCAGGGGATCTTCCCAACCCAGGGAATGAACCTGCATCTCTTATGTCTCCTGCATTTGACAGGTGGGTTCTTTACCACTAGCGCCACCTGGAAAGCCCATCTTTACTTGCAAAACACCTGTTATGGTAGGTTCTGGTCTTTTTCTTCAGTAATTGTTCTGTAAATAGTTGCAATTTTGGTGCGCCCCTGACAGCAAGTGAACTCAAGGTCTTTCTATTTTGTGATCTTGGGAACTTCTCCAACTTTCATATCCTAAGTTGTGCTTTATAATCTGCTCACAGATACAAATACTTTGCACTATTTATGTGAGTAGATATACTAAAACAAATTAATGGTGTAAAACACTCTAAAGACTCGCTTTAACCTTTTTAAAAGCATATTAAAAGAATGTTAGAAATTTCCATCTATTTAATAGCAATTGACTATAAATTATCTGTATTTATTATGGAATTGCATCTTTTAATCAATAATATGTTTTTAATGTAGCTCATGTTAACATAAAGGTAACATGTTTTTCTGTAATTCAATAAAGAATTTTTCCACATTAGTCTACATTTAAAAATTTAGTTTTATAATAAGTGGCACATTATATTAAGCTCTGAGCGCTTTTAGGATCATATAATTCAATCAACTATAAACATGAGTATTTAATGCTGATTTTGGGTTTGGTTATTGTTTTTGCCTCATAATTTAATTTATGATATTCTATTCCATGTTTAAAAAGATAATGTAGTTTTATTATAGATGAAACATATTAGTGAAGTAGAAATAGCTCAGAAAGGAAGTGACAATACTTAACTTCACCTACTTTGAGTGAATTTATAGTCTATAAGCATCAGCTAACATATCTATAAATTAGACCAAAATTTTCTTTTCTCTTGCAAGGATTAAATGAAGTAAAGCAGATTGGTTTTATTAGTACTATTGCCCAATTGTAGTAAAGGTTCCAAACTAAAATCAAGATATTTTAGACTACTCAAAATATGTGGGATTTCAATTTTTCCTTAAAATGTCATTTCATGAGATCCTTGATCTGGTTTTATTATTTTTTCCCACTGTTTCAAAGTTGCTTCACTGGATTCTTTCCTGAATATGATAAGGAACAGATACAAGAGTTTGTCAATGGGATTTAGAACAGAATAAAAGATAGATAACACACATCTGGTTTAGCAGTGACCTCAAAGAAGAGAGAGTTTGAAATCCACACATTATTCTTAACTTGCTTTATTCTTCGGTAATCCTTTCTTGTTTGGAGGTTTGGAAAAAACACACATACAGAAACTTAATCAATTAAGGGGGAACTTTTGAGGCAAAACAGCTACTATATGAAAAGAAAAAGTGGCAGTATTTTTTCCTCAGAAAAATAGAAAAGATGAATCAGGCATTTTTCTCTCATTATTCCTACTCACAGATGAAGCAACAAAATGATCTTTTTATCTACAAAAGTAATCAGAAGGTCAGAATCAATATTTATATTAATCAGCATTTATAAACAAATTATATATATATATAATGAAATATATATATATATAACTACAATGAGCTAGATTGCTCATTGTAGTTGTGTGAAGAAAAGTAACCTGTATTTTAGAGCAAATGTATGATTGCATCATATCTTTGGCTGAACTAAGCAAAGCACAAAAGAAACCAATTATACCCCATGTTGTTAAATTACTTTAAATTTCTACTTTTAATCCTTGTTGGTTAGATTCCCAATTAACTGTTCAAATTGTGTTACTATAACTCTGTCAGAGCTCCTGGGGTCATTAGATCTCTGTATAATACCTTGCTAGCTAAATACCTCTGTCTTTCTCTTCAAATGGGTGGTATGCATATTGGGTTGCAGAGGGGTACTGGAGAAAACTGAGGAGAAAGCATCCTCATCACAGGCAGTATGCTGGCATATTTGCCTCCACATATACCCCTTCTCCAGTACTCTTGCCTGGAAAATCCCATGGACGGAGGAGCCTGGTAGGCTGCAGTTCACAGGGTTGCGAAGAGTCAGACATGACTGAGCAACTTCACTTTCACTTTTCACTTTCATGCATTGGAGAAGAAAATGACAACCCATTCCAGTGTTCTTGCCTGGAAAATCCCAGGGAGGGGGGAGCCTGGTGGGCTGCCGTCTGTGGGGTTACACAGAGTCGGACACAACTGGAGCGACTTAGCAGCAGTAGCAGCAGCATGCCCCTTCTGCCTTTTCATTATAGCATTTTCTGAAATAAATGTTGATGAGTGAATTACTAAATGAAGTTGATTGAGCCTCTTTAATATCCAAAGATATTTAATATGGAAGGGTGAAAGGTAGAAGGCAAACTCTAGCAGGTAGTTGGAAAGCTCTGAGAATAAAAGACCCAAGGAGGCCTTGAACTTCATCTAGGAACTGTACCCTGGGAGCTATCCAAGGTACTAACCAGCTATAGCTTAAGCATTGTTCAAATTCTGATAGCTTTGTCCTTGGAAAGCAGGGTCAGGGAAAAGGAGGAGAAGGGAGAGCTGTTATTCTCCTTACTATAAACTTAAAGCCTGCTATTGTTCCAAGTCATGTGCACCTGGGAAAATTATTTAACTTCTTTTAAGTCTGAATTTCTGCACCTGGAAATGAGTATGATAACCACCATAATACCATAAGGATTAAATTGTATAACAAATGTAAAGTATTGAACACAGTATCTAGCACAGAATAGGCACTTTATAAAAGCTAACTCACTATTATTCATCCAAAATGTAACAAGCATTACATTGAACCAACTCCTAGAAATACCAAATATTGCATTTTTTACATGATCCCCAGATTTAATGTCTATCTCTCTTACTGGAATTTTATACTCCATAGAGACAGAAAGCATGATTGTTTTTATCCATTTCTTGCCCAGTACCTGTCCAAAATAGGCTCTCAGTTCATATGTGCTGAAAATTAATAAGTGAAGTGAGAAAATAATGCAGCAGCCATGAAGGAGAGAGAGCAGGCTGCATCACTAAAGCCATTTGAAAAAGGAGGAAATGAACACAGTAGGCCAGCTTTACCCCCAGAATGGCCCTGCATTGGTGTCTACCTATCAGAAGCCCTTATAAGGCATCCTTGAAGTTTAAAGAAATATTATAAATAACTGAGACAATTTTCACAGTAAAATGTTTTGGGAACTAAGGTATTTTTCAGCTTTGTCTTACAGCCATCTGGCCCTACAATTTTCTCTACGTTTATGGACGCACTCCAGCACCACACAAGGCAATACAGTATAAAAACAAGCCGTGTACACCCTCCTGATGTTTATAGTTTTCATCCTAACCTCCAACTGTAGCCTATTTTAAATTTGGAATCCAAATCTCTTTCTGGATTTTCTCGTATTCAGACCGCAAAAGCCATCTCCCAATAGACTGTGCTTCCTCATACTCTGGACACATCCGTCATGTTCTCCAGCTCTAATATCTACTTTCTCTTTGTGAACTAATTTTGGTTGCTTGTTTATTTTTGGCTGTGCTGGGCCGTCGTTGCTCCGTGGGCTTTCCCGTGGCTGTGGCGAGCAGGGGCTTCTCTAGATGTGGCGCGTGGGCTTCTCACTGCGGTGGCTTCTCCGCCGCGGAGCACCGGCTCTGGGGCAGGGGCTGCAGTCCCTCAGTAGCTGCCGCGCAGGGCTCCGTTGCGGCAGTTCTCCAGCTCTCGAGCCCAGGCTCAGCAGTCGTGGTGCACAGGGCTTTGCTGCTCTGCGGCACATGGGATCCTCCTGGATCAGGGGTGGAACTCACATCTCCTGCGTTGGCAGGCAGACTCTGTCACTGAGCCGGGGAAATTATCATTACCAGGGAAACCTCACTATTTTCTTTTTAAGACTACAATTTTATTTTATTTTTTCTCCTGGTATTCCCCATAGATCCAATCTGGATAAACATGACAAATAGCCAGTCCTCCCTGGAAAAGGCCTCAACTCTGGAGCAAAAAACAAGTTTACTCTCCAACTCTCATTCAAAATGAAATCAATAGAACTTTGGAAAATGAGTGCCTGAAAGAAGTTCAGTGTATAGATAATTTGACTTATATTCCATCCTCATCAAACACCAAAACAACAAAGAAAGCTTGATGTGAACGGAATTCTTAAAATCTATTTTTCTGTATTTCCTAAAAGCTACTTGGATTTTGTGTAACTATATCAATCTCTTTGTATTCAAAATACCGTACTTTAAGAACAATAAAATTCATATTGAAAATCTAGGTCTACTTTTTCCTAATTCAAAAGGTTCTTATTCTGTAGAATGAACCCCTAAGTGAGGCACACAAGTATAATTACTGAACAATTAAACACATTGAATGAAGAATAATCCAATATATTTGAAATGATGGACAGGATGATCTGCTGGATTTGACTCTTAACAGGTTTTTTATGATTATGAGAGATGTACATGGTGCATAAATGTCTATTTTTTCTCTTTAATTTTTATTTGTTGTTCTTTTAGGGTGTCAGCCAAAAGAGCCAATAGTTCATTTATGATAATCAAAGGTGAAGATTCTGCTTGAAAATAAATATATACACAGTCATACAGAGTCAACACAGGCTGTTGACTCTGAAGTCCTTCAGAGACCATATGCTTTCTTAATAATGACTATAAAATCTACATAGCAGGCTACAGAATTCTCTCCATACAAGAAATTATTGCATAAGTATATTGATTTTCACTTTAGTAGCAGGGAAATTTCCACTACTAGAGAAAGAATGTAAGTTTTAACTTAAGCTTTTGAAAGTTTATGGGACTGGTTGTAGGGGTCAGTAAGAAGGGAAGTGTGGGTGCTATAAGGTGCCAGGAAAGCCATTCAGGATCATTTCCAAAGTCCTCATTCAAACTAGAATGAGTCATATTATAAAGATCCCCATAATCAAAAATCATATTCATGTTCTGTGAGTTGCCTCTGCTTTTTAATGCCCTTTTAAAGCGAAATATAAATGCTTTACAGGTTTATTTGGAAAACTCTGTCCTACTTATTGCCTTCATTGGACTTTTAGTAAAAGTACCTTCATGAGACTCCATGTAATTACAAATATACCACCCTTCTCAACAAAGATTTCATTTGCTTCCAGAATATTGGGAATTTGAATATTGAATCAACGGTATGAACTAGGAGATAAGATATATTCAAAATCATCTTAAAGAGATAGAAGGGCTTTCAGGTATAAAGAAAGATCTTAAGATAATAGAACTAATGTGAGTAGGATATTTTTAAGACTGTATGCATCTCTCAAAATTTAAGGATCAGCATAGATCAGAAAAAAAAATCTACAGTGAAACAAAAGTTTTAGTGATTCCTCGTGCTATGTAGAGAAATAGCAGCCAGTTAATTAAATTCAATATTTTGTACTGTAAAGATGTCCATGCCTCTTACGGGAATGAATAGTTTATCACAGTTTAATTTCAGTAGCTATTTAAATCAGACAACTCTCATTCCAATTTCATGATTTCTGAAAAATACAACTTCCTGAATAGAGATTTCTGAACAGAGATGATAGGCAGAACCCTATGTGAGTATCTAAGTTCATACTATGTTTTAAATCACTGTGAGTTAAAAAGTAGGTAACCTAAGATTGGTGCAAAAGTAATTGCAGCTTTGGACTGTGAATTTTAAATCATTATAAACTAGACTCAAGTACAGCTTTATTAATCAAAGTAGAAACCATTATAATCAACTTATTTTTGCCCACAAGAAGTGCTTGTTTATTCCTGTAGCATAAAAATCCATGCTTCAGCATCCGACAAGCTCTTGGAAAGCATTTTCTGCCTCCTGCTAACTGTGGAAGCATTTTCCCTGCAAAAAGTTATTGAGATGCTTGAAGAAGTGGTAGCCAGTTGGCGTGAGGTCAGGTGAATATGGTGGATGAAGCAAAACTTCATAGCCCAATTCGTTCAACCTTTGAAGCATTGGTTGTGAGATATGAGGCCAGTACTCTCCTGGAGAATTGGACTCTTTCTGCTAACCAATGCTAGCTGTAAGCACTGTAGCTTTGGGTGCATCTCATTGATTTGCTGTGCATAACTCCCAAATGTAATGGTTTTGTCAGGATTCAGAAAGCTGTAGTGGATCAGACCAGCACCACCACCAAACAGTGACCATAACCTTTTTTTAGTACAAGTTTGGCTTTGGGAAGTGCCTTGGAGCTTCTTCTTGGTCCAGCCACTAAACTGGTCAACACCAGTTGCATAAAATCCACTTTTTGTCAAAGTCACAATCTAACAGAGAAATTGTTCATTGTTCTTACATAGAGTAAGAGAAGACGACACTTCAAAATGACAAAATTTTTGATTTTGGGTCAGCTCCATGAAGCACCCACTTATCAAGGTTTTTCACCTTTCCAGTCTGCTTCAAATGCCTAATGACTATAGAACAATTAGAGTTGAGTTGTTTGGCAACTTCCCATGGAGTTATAGCTTCCCTGGTGGCTCAAATGTGGGAGACCTGGGTTCGAGCCCTGGGTTGGGAAGATCCCCTGGAGAAGGGAATGGCAATCCACTCCAGGACTATTGCCTGGAAAATCCCATGGACAGAGGAGCCTGGTAGGCTATAGGCCATGGGGTCGGAAAGAGTCGGACACGACTGAGCGACTTCACTTTCACTTTCACTTTCATGGAGTTACAAGAGGATCTGATTTGATGATCCTCTCAATTGGTCACTGTCAACTTCCAATGGNCTTCACTTTCACTTTCACTTTCACTTTAATGGAGTTACAAGAGGATCTGATTTGATGATCCTCTCAATTGGTCACTGTCAACTTCCAATGGCTGCCCACTACACTTTTCATCTTCAAAGCTCTCCTCTCCTTTACAAAACTTGAACCACCACTGCACTGTACGTTCATTAGTGGTTCCTGGGCCAGGTGTGCTGTTTGATGCTGAGTTGTCTCCATTGCTTAATGACCCATTTTGAACTCAAATAAGAAAATCACTTGAATTTGCCTTTTGTTTAACATCATTTCCCTAGCTTAAAATAAATAGCAAGTAATAAGATCATTAGCAAAAACCATGAATGTACATTAAAATTATGTATAACATAACCACATTTATTTAAGAATGTGTTCCAATATCAAATGGCAAAGTTCAACAATGCAAAACCACAATTACCTTTGCACTAACCTATATCAGTCTCTCTTGATGCTTCTTATTAAGAATCCCTTAAAGGTAGATTCACTTTTAAGTTTTGGATCCCCAGGTCATTGATAGTTGACACAAAAGCAAGGCATAACTTTTCAGTTACCCTTGCCGTGGCATAAGACAACTAAGCTTTTCTTAGATGACATCTAACCTCATAATTGCCACCTAAACTGGGCAACAAGTGACATATAAGTGCCTTTTGAGGCAAATCATGGCCATTTTCCCCGATGTAACCTTAAGGAATAGAGATAGACCCTTGTTACAAATTTTATTGCTCTTAAATAAACCACTCTTCATGGCATAGAAACAATGAAAACAGTGAGGGACTTTACTTTCTTAGGCTCCAAAATCACTGCAGATGGTGACTGCAGACATGAAATTAAGAGATGCTTGCTCACTGGAAGAAAAGCTAAGACAAACCTAGACAACATATTCAAAAGCAGAGACATTGCTTTGCCCACAAAGGTCCATCTAGTCAAAGACATGGTTTTTTCAATAGTCATGTATGGATGTGAGATTTGGACTATAAAGAAAGCTGAGAGCCAAAGAATTGAAGCGTTTGAACTGCAGAGTTGGAGAAGACTCTTGAGAGTCCCTTGGATTACAAGGAGATCAAACCGGTCAATCCTAACGGAAATAAATCCTGAATATCCATTGGAAGGACTGATGCTGAAGCTGAAGCTCCAATACTTTGGCGACCTGATGTGAAGAAGTGACTCGATAGAAAAGACCCTGATTTGGGGAAAGACTGAAGTCAGGAGGAGAAGGGGACAACAGAGGATGAGATGTTTGGGTAGCATCACTAAATCCATGGACGTGAGTTTGAGCAAGCTCCAGGAGATGGTGAAGGACAGGGAAGCCTGGCGTGCTGCAGTCCATGGGGACACAAAGAGTCGGACACGACTGAGCTGCAAAACGAAAACAACTTGGTACAGAACAAAAATCATGTCATGCTCAAGGATTCTGTAAGCCAGGAATTGGCAGAGCACAGTAGCAATGGCTTCTTTACTGGAGCATCCATTAGGAAGTTCCAAATGGCAGGGAGCAACTTGCATATCTGGGCCCTGAAGTTATATGGGGGCATTTTCACTGACATGTTGGATACTTGAGCTGAAACGACTCAAAGACTGAGACAGCTGTAACTGTTAATCAGAGCACGTACATGTGACTTCTTCTTGTGACTTGGAATATCCAGAGTAGGAGTTTCCCGAGGAAACATCCTATAAGAAAGCAACCAGAGAGTGACCGTTCAAAGAGAATCAAATAAAGCAGTGTGGTCTTTTATTATCTAGCTTCAGAAATCAGNTGAACTCAAATAAGAAAATCACTTGAATTTGCCTTTTGTTTAACATCATTTCCCTAGCTTAAAATAAATAGCAAGTAATAAGATCATTAGCAAAAACCATGAATGTACATTAAAATTATGTATAACATAACCACATTTATTTAAGAATGTGTTCCAATATCAAATGGCAAAGTTCAACAATGCAAAACCACAATTACCTTTGCACTAACCTATATCAGTCTCTCTTGATGCTTCTTATTAAGAAGCCCTTAAAGGTAGATTCACTTTTAAGTTTTGGATCCCCAGGTCATTGATAGTTGACACAGAAGCAAGGCATAACTTTTCAGTTACCCTTGCCGTGGCATAAGACAACTAAGCTTTTCTTAGATGACATCTAACCTCATAATTGCCACCTAAACTGGGCAACAAGTGACATATAAGTGCCTTTTGAGGCAAATCATGGCCATTTTCCCCGATGTAACCTTAAGGAATAGAGATAGACCCTTGTTACAAATTTTATTGCTCTTAAATAAACCACTCTTCATGGCATAGAAACAATGAAAACAGTGAGGGACTTTACTTTCTTAGGCTCCAAAATTACTGCAGATGGTGACTGCAGACATGAAATTAAGAGATGCTTGCTCACTGGAAGAAAAGCTATGATAAACCTAGACAACATATTCAAAAGCAGAGACATTGCTTTGCCCACAAAGGTCCATCTAGTCAAAGACATGGTTTTTTCAATAGTCATGTATGGATGTGAGATTTGGACTATAAAGAAAGCTGAGAGCCAAAGAATTGAAGCGTTTGAACTGCAGAGTTGGAGAAGACTCTTGAGAGTCCCTTGGATTACAAGGAGATCAAACCGGTCAATCCTAACGGAAATAAATCCTGAATATCCATTGGAAGGACTGATGCTGAAGCTGAAGCTCCAATACTTTGGCGACCTGATGTGAAGAAGTGACTCGATAGAAAAGACCCTGATTTGGGGAAAGACTGAAGTCAGGAGGAGAAGGGGACAACAGAGGATGAGATGTTTGGATAGCATCACTAACTCCATGGACGTGAGTTTGAGCAAGCTCCAGGAGATGGTGAAGGACAGGGAAGCCTGGCGTGCTGCAGTCCATGGGGACACAAAGAGTCGGACACGACTGAGCTGCAAAACGAAAACAACTTGGTACAGAACAAAAATCATGTCATGCTCAAGGATTCTGTAAGCCAGGAATTGGCAGAGCACAGTAGCAATGGCTTCTTTACTGGAGCATCCATTAGAAAGTTCCAAATGGCAGGGAGCAACTTGCATATCTGGGCCCTGAAGTTATATGGGGGCATTTTCATTGACATGTTGGATACTTGAGCTGAAACGACTCAAAGACTGAGACAGCTGTAACTGTTAATCAGAGCACGTACATGTGACTTCTTCTTGTGACTTGGAATATCCAGAGTAGGAGTTTCCCGAGGAAACATCCTATAAGAAAGCAACCAGAGAGTGACCGTTCAAAGAGAATCAAATAAAGCAGTGTGGTCTTTTATTATCTAGCTTCAGAAATCAGTTTCACTGCCACTAAATTCTAATATTAGAAACTTATTTATAACAAATGTCTAAATTTAAATTAGAATTGTATCTTTACTTTTCTTCATAGCACATATTTATAGGTTATTATTTGCTTATTGTCTATCCCTGGCACTAATATATAAAGTTTCATGAGGGGACAAATTTTTTATTGTTAGTATATTTATCCATTGACATATTCACAACACTTAGCACCATCCTAGCACATAAAAGTGCTATAATCCTTATTGAATGATTTAACGAACAAATAAATGTTCATACTTCCCTAGATAGATTAAAATAAGCAGGATCATTTATAAAGCACAGATACAGTGAATTTTGAAAGTTGGATGCTATAATACTGTGCTTGCAATCTGTGATTATCATAAAATCTTTCATGATACACTATGATATATTGAATAAATGGGTTGCACGGTCAAGTATGCTTGGGAAACACTTAACGCTAGTTAACTCCTGAAAAATCACTCTGCTCTTTAGCACATTAAAGTCTCAGAAATACCAGCATTTCAAAAAAAAGCTTAATTTTAAAAAAGTTTTAAGTTTATTGTTAATTGGAGGGTAATTACTTTACAATATTACATTGGTTTTTGCCATATATCGACATGAGTCAGCCATAGGCAAATGTATGCCCCCTTCTTCTTGGACCTTCTTTTCAACTCCCAGACCAACCTGCCCCTCTAGGTTGTCACAGAGCATCAGATTTGAACTCCCTGCATCATACAGCAAATACCCACTGGCTGTCTAATTTTACATATGGTAATATATATGTTTCAATGCTACTCTCTCAATTTGTCCCACTTTGCCCTCCACTCCCCCAATCCCTGGGGTCACAAGATGGTACTGATGAACCTATCCTCAAGGCAGCAATGGAGATATAGACATAGAAAACAGATTTGTGGATATGGACAGAAAAAGCTTAATTTTTTTTCTACTTACTTACTCAACTTATTACATAACACTGTCAGATAGGTAGTTGACTCCCATGGCTCTAGCTTTCCACTGAACACATTTCACTCCATCCTCATCTGTAAAGAATCTGCCTATAATGCAGGAGACCCCAGTTCAATTCTTGGGTCAGGAAGACCTGCTGGAGAAGGGATAGGCTACCCACTCCAGTATTCTTGGGCTTCCCTTGTGGCTCAGCTGGTAAAGAATCCAACTGCAATGCGAGAGACCTGGGTTCAGTCCCTGGGTTGGGAAGATCCCCTGGAGAAGGGAATGGCTACCCACTCCAGTATTCTGGCCTGGAGAATTCCATGGACTGAATAGTCCTTGGGGTCACAAAGAGTCAGACATGACTGAGTGACTTTCACAGCCCTGTTAAAAGACATCATAATTTAGTTAGAGTTGATTTTTGGATAGCCAGGATAGTATACCTAGATGCCAGAAGATCTAAAGGTGAGGACCCACTCTCTGGAGATGTTGTGACATGGTGACGGAATTCAAGATAGTTGCCTAAGGTCACAAGGAGGGTTACTGGAAATCTGAGAACCAAAGCCTGGGTCTCCTTCCTATTAGTGAAATCTTTCTTTTACAGTGCAATGGCCTTTGCAGATTCATAGACACAACTCTACCTTGTGTTTATCATGGACAGATGGTTATTCTCTTTTGAAAACCCTTTGAGAGATAGCATTTGTAATCTCCCTCAGTAGCCTGTCCCTTTATTTATCAAGTCAGACACAGATTGCAATAGGGTGGGATTCCATTCCAGAGGGAAAGCATTTTCTTTGTCTGATTTAAAATGTTCCATTAAAAAATAATTTATAATAAATTCACAAGTACAGTTTGCACTTGTGCCTTGGCCAATAGGGTGGTGGAGCTTGGAGTTGTGTCTCCAGCATGCACTCAGTCCTTGGCACCAGGCCCCAGTTTAATGACAGTCTGAGTCCTCACACTCACAGGCCCCGCCCAGCAAGGCTGCCAAGCATTTGTCATAGTCATGCACATCAGTCAGTCACAGGAATGGAATGTGAAATGGTCCAGAGTGCGGCAGACCCCGAGGCAGAGGGTTTTCCAGCTCCAAAATGCTGAATACTTAAAATAAAACCTCTATAGTGTTTACCAAATTAGTAAAATATGTATTTAAGTATGCAGATCCTCTCTTCAATTCCTTAAAGATTTTCATCCTTCCATTCATTTAGAGATATAACTTCATTTATATGTTTGTGTGTGTATATATAAAAGTTTCCTCTAAGGAGATATTTACTCATTTGTCACGTTATGATAATAAGCAGAATCTTAGGAGGCTGCAGGTAAAATATTAGGCAAGAAAGAGCATAGACTTTGCATTCCCACAGGTGTAGTTTAGTATCAATATTGGCTTCATCAGTTGCTATGGAAAAACTTTAACAGTTTACTCAACACAGCCAAGTTTCCCAAATTTGAAAAACAGGGACAGTAAGTACAGCTCCACTCTACTTTTATAAGAACTAAAGAAGAAAACATATCTGAAAATAGCTGAGAAAATGCCTGGAACATTGTTGGCTTTTAATACATATTCTTTGCTGTCTCATATTAAATTAGAATTGTATTTTAAGTCTACTGGGGTACTTGATAGTTAAAGGAATCTCAGGATGATGGAAATGGGAAGAAGTTTTTCTTCAATGGTTATGCTATTTCAGTTTTGCAAAAAGTTCCGATCACCTGTTACACAATAATGTGAATATAGCTAATTACTGAACTGTATACTCAAATACAGTTTAAATAGGAGAGGACATCAGCAAGATGGTAAAATGTGAGGTCCTCTGCTCATACTCCCCCTCAGAAACAATAATTTGACAACCACCCATGGACAAAAGTGCCTTTGGGGGAGTTCTGGAATTCAGGTAGGAGAGTCTGAAGCACTGATGGAACCCAAGACAAAGAGGGCTGTTTCAAAAGGTAGGCCTATGGCCAGGTAGCAAGCTTGTTGACACTGATCACAGATACAGTCCTAGAACAACCCTGTCCCCATGTGGAACTGACTATAGCTTCTTTTGGCCACCAAACTGCCATCAGCACCATCTGCCAAGAAACTTAGAAGTCATGCCTGCTTTGGGCAACAGGTCCATTGGTCTTAGTTCTGGCTGGGGACCGTACGGGTCCTGTAAACCTGCTCCAAGTCCTCTTAGCCACCAGTCCTTTCCATCCATGTCCCAAGGTAAGCACTTCAACTTCAGTTCTGTAGATTCTGAAATGTCCATCTAACTCAGTTCCAGCCTCTCTCAGCCATGTACCATAAACACTCATTCCCTTCCAGGATTCACCAAGCCCACGGACCATGGTCCAACTGTGGATCTTCAAGTGGTCCTGTAAACAAACTCCAACACCTCACAGCTAAATTTAGGGCCAGTGTTAACCAAACAGGGACCTGCTGGGAGTCATGCCTGACTATGCCTATGGAGATAGAGCTGCCAACATCACGCCAACTGTAGATCCTGAAGCAGCCCTGTGACCCAGTCCCAGTCTTACTTGGCCATATTCCTGGGCAAGACATGCCCAACCAAAAATCTAGTAGAAGGCACACCTCTCTACACCCCTAGAGACAGGCTGCAAACTTTACCCAAGCCATAGACCATGAAGCAGCCCTGTGACTTGGTTCTCACCCCTCTCAACTGTAGTCAAAGGTCAATCCTGTCCACTCTGGGACCTGCCAGTGATCTATCAAGAGCCATCCTAGGGACCCCAAAAGAGCCATACTCATCTGCACGCCTGGTAACAGACCCATCCACTGATCTCACTTTGGGCCCAGTAGCAGCCATGTGACCCAGCTCCAACTGTGATCCTGAAGAAAATATCATAATCCCAGATATCCAACAGAAGATATGTACATGCTGAAATCAATCTGTAAAAACTAAAATAGGTGTTTACTTCTTTAAAAACACAGACATCAGTCCAAAGCTACATGCAACATAAAGAATCAGGTAAACATGGCACCAACAAAAGAAACTGATAAAGCTCCAGTAACCAACCCCAAATAAATGGAGATTGATGTATTACCTAAAAAAGAATCCAAAATGATAAGCTTAAAGAATCTCAACAAGATGAAAGAGAACACAGATAGAGAGCTAAATGACACCAGGAAAACCACAAGGACAGAGAAGAAGTTTAATAAAAAATAAAAATAAAAAACATAACAAAGAACCAACCATGAATCCTGGAGGTGAAGAATGTAATACAAGACTGAAAAATTCATATAGAGAGTTCAACAGCAGCCTCAGTCAAGTAGAAGAAATGATCAGCTGATTCAAAGATAGTTCAGTTCAGTCATTCAGTCATGTCCAACTCTTTGTGACCCTGTGGACTGCAGCACGCCAGGCTTCCCTGTCCATCATCTACTCCCAGAGCTTACTCCAACTCATGTCCATGGAGTCGGTGATGCTATCCAACCATCTCATCCTCTGTCATCCCTTTCTTCTCCTGGCTTCAGTCTTTCCCAGTATCAGGGTCTTTTCCAATGAGTCAGTTTTTCGCATCAGGTGGCCAAGGTATTGTAGTTTCAGCTTCAGCGTCAGTCCTTCCAATGAATATTCAGGACTGATTTCCTTTAGGATTGACTGGTTTGATCTCCTTGCAGTCCAAGGGACTCTCACGAGTCTTCAACACCACAGTTCAAAAGCATCAATTCTTCTGCAATCAGATTTCTTTATAGTCCAGCTCTCACATCCATACATGACTACTGAAAAAACCATAGCTTTCATTAGATGGACCTTTACTGGCAAAGTACTGTCTTTGCTTTTTAATATGTTGTCTAGGTTGGTTATAGCTTTTCTTCCAAAGAGCAAGTGTCTTTTGATTTCATGGCTGCAATCACCATCTGCAGTGATTTTGAAACTCCAGAAAATAAAGTTACTCACTGTTTCCATTCAAAAACAAGTCATTTGAAATTAGTCAGCTTGGAGAACAAAAAGAAAACAAACTAAGAAAGAGTGAAGAAAAAAAAAGGGACCTATGGGACTCCATCAAGCATTATGGAAGTCCAAGAAGAGAGAGAAAAAATAGTGACTAAAAACTTCCCCAATCATGGGAAGGATATAGGCATTAAGATACATGAAGCTCAAAGGACCCAACACAAGATCAATGCAAAGAAGATTACCCTTAGAAACATTATAACTTAATTCCTAAAATTCCAATAGAAAATTTTGAAAGCAGGAAGAGGAAAGAGCTTTATCACATAGAAAGTTATCAGTGTACTTCTCAGAATAAAGCTTGCAATCCAGGAGGGAGTGGCATGATATAGCCAAAGTGCTCAAAGGAAGAAAATAATATTATATCCAGTAGAGCCATACTTTCAAGAAACAAAAACAGAGTGTCTATCATCACTAGACATGCCTTATAAAAATCTAAAAAATTTTTTCAAATTGAAATGGAAAGACATTAATAACATAAAAAATGTGAAAGTATAAAACTCCTAGTAAAGATAAATATATAGTCAAACACAATATTCTAATACTATAATTGTGGTGCATAAATCACTTTTAACACTAGTATAAAAACTAAAAGATAAAAGCTATTATAATTGCTATAGCTACAGTGACATGTTAATGGATAAACAATATATGAAGATGTAGAATAGGACATCAATGGCATAAAATGTAGGGAAAGGAGTAAAAGTGTAGAGTTTTTGCAAGCAATTGAGTTAAGTTGCTATCAACTCACAATAGACTTATGAATTGTTTTAGTTAAACTTATGGCAACCATGGAGAAGGAAATGGCAACCTACTCCAGTATTCTTGCCTAGAGAATCCCAGGGAAGGGGGAGCCTGGTGGACTGCCATCTATGGGGTCACACAGAGCCAGACACAACTGAAGCGACTTAGCAGCAGCATGGCAACCATAAAAAAAGTGAAATATCTACTAGGTACAAAAAGATAAAAGAGTAAGGAATCAAAATAGATTACTACAAAAAAATAACAAATCACAAAGTAGGTAAACAAGATAGAAAAAAAAGACAAAAGAACTACAAAACAGAAAGAAAAAATTAGCAAAATGAGAAAAGTCCTTCACTAACATAAATTAGTTTAAATGTAAATGAATTAAATTTTCCAATCAAAAAGCATAGAATGAATGAATAGATTAAAAAAACAAAACCCGATGCTGTGCTATCTCCAAAAGACTCACTTTAGATTTAAGGACATACACGGGTTGAAAGTGAAGGGATATAAAATGATATTCCATGTAATTAGCAAATGAAAGACAGTGGGGATGGCTAAACTTATATCAGATAAAACACTTTCTCTCAAAATCAGTAAAGAGAGAATGTTACTGTATAATTATAAAATATCAATTCAACAAGAGAATATAACCATTATAAATACATATGTACCCAACATTGGAAAATCTAAATATTTAAAACAAACATTCACAGAACTGAAGGGAGGAATTGACAACAATACTATAATGGTAGGGTCCTTCAGTACCCCACTTTCAACAATAGGTAGATCATCCATAGAGAAAATCAATAAGGCAACAATGGACTTTAATAGCACTATAAACTGAAAAAACCTAAAAGACATATAGAGACATTCCATTCAACAGTAGCAGAATGCACACTGTTTTCAAGTGCACACACACAAAAATATCCATGATAAATCACATCTGTTAGAAAACAAGTCTTGACAAATTCGTCTTAAATTTAAGGAAATTAAAACCATATCAAATATATTTTCTGGCTATAGTGGTATGAAATTAAAAATTAGTAATAGAAGATACACTGGAAAATTCACAAATATGAGGATATTAAACAACACATTTGGAGAAAGCAATGGCACCCCACTCCAGTACTCTTGCCTGGAAAATCCCATGGATGGAGCCTGGTAGGCTACAGTCCATGGGGTCACTAAGAGTCGGACACGGCTGAGCAACTTCTCTTTCAGTTTTCACTTTCCACTTTCATGCATTGGAGAAGGAAATGGCAACCCACTCCAGTGTTCTTGCCTGGAGAATCCCAGAGACTGGGGAGCCTGGTGGGCTGCCGTCTATGGGGTCACACAGAGTCGGACACGACTGAAGCAACTTAGCAAACAACACGTTAGTAAATAACCAATGGGTCAAAGAAGAAATGGAAAAGAAAAGAATATATCTTACAATAAAAAATAATGAAAAATAACATAACAAAACTTGTGGGATACAGCAAAACAATTCCAAAAAAAAGTTTGTAGTGATACTTGCCTACATTAAGATCCCAAAATAAACCATCTAACTTTACACTTTATAGAATTTGGAAAAAAGGAACAAACTAAGCCCAAAATCAGCAGAGAAAGTGCTAAAGGCTTGAGCAAAAATAAATAAAATAGAATCTAGAGAGATAACAGGAAAGATGAACAAAACTAAGAGTTGATATTTTTGAAAACATAAACAAAATTGACATAACTTTAGGTAGACCAACCAAGGAAAAAAGAGAAGAGGCTAAAAAAACATTTTATAAATGAAAGATGAGACACATCCAATACTACAGAAACACAAGGGCTAATAAGAAACTGCTATCAATTATATATTGGCACATTAGATAATATTGAATAAATGGATAATTTTCTAGAAACATTAAACCTATCAAGACTAAATAATGAAGAAATAGAAGATCTGAACAGACCAGTAACAAGTAAGGAGACTGAAGTAGTAGAAAAATAACCTCAACAAAGAAAATCCCAAACCCAGATGGTGTCATGGGTAAATTTTAAATTTTACCAAATATTTAAAGGAGAATTATGCCAATTCTTCTCAAACTCTCAAAAGCTTAAAGAGAAGGAGAGTGAGTGAGTGAAGTTGCTCAGTCGTGTCCGATGCGACCCTGTGGACTGTAGCCTACCAGGCTTCTCCGTCCATGGGATTCTCCAGGCAAGAATACTAGAGTGGGTTACCATTTCTTTCTCCAGGGGATCTTCCTGACCCAGGGATTGAACCCAGGTCTCCCACATTGGAGGCAGACGCTTTAACCTCTGAGCCACCAGGTGAAGAGAAGGAAGCACTTCCAAATTTATTTATGAGATCAGCATCATCCCTACGCTAAAGCCAGACAAAAAACCCAATCAGAAAAGAAAACCACGGTCCAAAAGAAATAGTAGCAAACTTAATTGAATAGCACATTAAAATAAACATANGTAGAGGAGGTTTGAACTGCTAGGTTATCTTACCCTCTATCTAGGAGGTGACTATTTCAGCCTGCCAAGCCACAAGGAAGGAACTGGAGGAAACATTCTTTTAAACTTTTATTGGCTTTCATTTTGCTTACTTATTTTTTATTGGAGTTTAGTTGCTTTATAATGTTAGGTTAGTTGCTGCTGCTGCTAAGTCACTTCAGTCGTGTCTGACTCTGTGTGACCCCATAGACGGCAGCGCACCAGGCTCCCCCGTCCCTGGGATTCTCCAGGCAAGAACACTGGAGTGGGCTGCCATTTCCTTCTCCAATGCATGAAAGTGAAAAGTGAAAGTGAAGTCGCTCAGTCGTGTCCAACCCTCAACGACCCCATGGACTGCTGTGCAGCAAAGTAAATCAGTTATATCTATACATATATCCCCTCTTTGTCACCACAGAGCATTGAGTAGAGTTCCCTTTGCTGTACAGTAGATTCTCCTCAGTTATCTATTTTATACATTAAAGTGAAAGTGAAAGTTGCTCAGTCATGTCTGACTCTTTGCGACCCCCATGGACTGTAGCCTACCAGGCTTCTCTGTCCATGGGCTTCTTCAGGCAAGAATACTGGAGTGGGTTACCATTTCCTTCTCCAGGGGATCTTCCTGACCCAGGGACTGAACCCAGGTCTCCCACATTGGAGGCAGACGCTTTAACCTCTGAGCCACCAGGTGAAGAGAAGGAAGCACTTCCAAATTTATTTATGAGATCAGCATCATCCCTACGCTAAAGCCAGACAAAAAACCCAATCAGAAAAGAAAACCACGGTCCAAAAGAAATAGTAGCAAACTTAATTGAATAGCACATTAAAATAAACATACCATCATCAAGTTAGATTTAAGGATGGTTCAAAATACATAAATCATCATGAAATGATGTATCAGAAGAATGATGGACAAAACCACAGAATTATCTCAATAGATTTAGAAATAGCAATTGACAAAATTGAATACGCATTAGTTAAAAAAAAAAAAAGGCTCAACACATAAGTAAAGGAGGTATAAAAGAAATGTACCTCAACATGATGTCTGTGTACTACAAGTCCACAAAGTCCACAGCTAACATCATACTCAGTGGTGAATAACTCAAAATTTTATCTCCAAGATCAGAAACAAAACAGGGATGCTTAATCTCAGTATACGTATTCAACATACTAATAGAAGTCCTGTCCAGAAAAATCATGCAAGAAAAGGAAAAAGAAAAGATATCCAAGTAGGAAAGGATAAAGTAAAATTGTCTCTGTGTTGCAGATGACAAAATTTTATTTATAGAAAACCCTAAATACGCCATTAAAAAAAATGTTAGAACAAATAAACAAATTCAATGGCAGAATACAAAATCAATGTACAAAATCAGTTGCATTTCTATACACTAGTAGCAAACTATCCAAGAACAAATTTAGGGGAAAATCCCATTTACAACAGCATCAGAAAGGAATAAAATACTNACGCCATTAAAAAAAAATGTTAGAACAAATAAACAAATTCAATGGCAGAATACAAAATCAATGTACAAAATCAGTTGCATTTCTATACACTAGTAGCAAACTATCCAAGAACAAATTTAGGGGAAAATCCCATTTACAACAGCATCAGAAAGGAATAAAATACTTAGGAGTAAATTTAACCAAGGAAGTGAAAAATCCATACACTAAAAAACATAAAACTATAAAACATTGGTGTAAGAAATTGAAGAAGACATAAATAAATGACAATATATGCTATTTTCATTAATTTGAAGAATTAGCATTCTTAAATATTCATACTACCAATGTGATCAACATTTTCAATGCAATCACTATCAAAATTCTAATGTCATTTTTCAGAAAATTAAAAAAATAATTATAAATTCATGTGGATCCACAAAATTCCTTAATAGCCAAAGTCATCTTGAGAGAGGAGAACAAAGCTGAAGGTATCACATTCCTGATTTTGAACTATATTACAAAGTTCTATTAAAAACTGTATTGCACTGGCCTAAACACAGACACACAGACCAGTAGAATAGAATAGAGAGCCTGAAAATAAACCCACGTGTGAATGGTTAACTGATATTTGACTAGAGTGTGGAGAATACACAACGGAGAAAGGATTGCCTCTTCAATAAACAGTCTTGGGAAAACACTATGTGAAAGAATGAAATTGGACCCTTTCTTACACCATACACAAAAACTTACTCAAAATGAATTAAAGACTTGGTGTAAGACACGAAACCATAAAACGTTGGTTTTGCTGGGACTACTCAAACTAAAAAGCTTCTTACAGCAGAGGAAACAATCAATAAAATAAAAGGCAACTTATGAAATGAGACAATAGATATATCTGATAAGTGGTTAGTATCCAAAATGTACAAGGTATTCATAAATGTCAATAGCCAAAACCTAAATTACCCAATTCTAAAATGGGCAAAAGACCAGAACAGAACAATTTTCCAAAGAAGACATATAAATGGTCAACAAGTATATGAAAAGGTGCTCAGTGTCATTAATGACTGGAGAAATGCAAATAAAAACCACAATGAAGCATTATTTCACATCAGTAAGGATGATTAGTAAAAAAAAAAGACAAGATCACAAATTTTGATAAAGTTGTGAAGAAAAGGGAAATCTTTTGCATTGTCAGTGGGGATGTAGATTGGTACAGCCAGTATGGAAATAAGTATGAAAATTCCTCAAAAAAATAGAACTATTATATGATTCAGCAATCTAACTTTTGAGTATATATCCAAAAGAAATTAAATCATCTTGAAGATAGGTGAGGTGAGGTGAAGTCGCTCAGTCGTGTCTGACTCTCTGCGGCCCTGTGGACTGTAACCTACTAGGCTTCTCCGTCCATGGGATTCTCCAGGCAAGAATACTGGAGTGGATTGCCATTTCCTTCTCCAGGGGATCTTCCCGACCCAGGGATCGAACCTGGGTCTCCCGCATTGGAGGCAGATGCTTTAACCTCTGAGCCACCAAGGAGCTGCATTCATATGTTCATTGCAGCATTATTCATAATAGCCTATATATATACACACACACACATATATATGGGGCCTCCCTGGTGGCTCAGTGTAAAGAATATGCCTGCCAGTGCAGGAAATGTAGATGTGATTCCTGAGTTTGGTCCCTGGGTTGGGAAGATCCCCTAGAGAAGGAAATGGCAACCCACTCCAGCATGCTCGCCTGACAAATCCATGGACAGAGGAGTCTGGCAGGCTACAGTCCACAGAAGTCACATGAGTTGGATATGATTTAGCGAATAAACAAGAGCAATACACAACTATGTGTGTGTGTGTGTGTGTTTATGCACGTGTGCATGCTCAGTTGCTTCAGTTGTGTCCTACTCTTTGCAATCCTATGGACTGTAGCCCACCAGGCTCCTCTTCCATGGGATTTTCCAGGCAAGCATACTGGAGTGGTTTGCTGTGACTTCTTCCAGGGGATCTTCCCGATCCAGGGATTGAACACGAATCTGCTGCATTGCAG
The DNA here is from genome assembly GCA_006410735.1 of Raphicerus campestris. NCBI lineage: Eukaryota > Metazoa > Chordata > Mammalia > Artiodactyla > Bovidae > Raphicerus > Raphicerus campestris. The sequence continues at coordinate 147,977 of SJYW01042153.1, read as the reverse complement.
GCAGATTCTTCACCGCTGAGGCACTGGGGAAGCCCTGTGCATATGTATATATGTATATAATTGGAATATTGTGGTTTAGTCACTAAGTCAATTCCAACTCTTTTGCCACACCATGGACTGTAGCCAGCCCAGCTCGTCTGTAAATGAGATTTTCCAAGCAAGAACACTGGAGTGGGTTCCCATTTCCTTTTCTAGGGAATCTTTCGAAACCAGGGATCAAACCCATGTCTCCCATATCTGTGATGACATAGATGGATCTGGAGGACATTATGCTAAGCCAGTCATAGAAAGACAAATACTGTATGAGCACACATATATGAAATCTAAAGAAGTTAGACTCATAGAACCAGGGTATTACACAGTGGTTGCCAGGCACTGGGAGGCAAAAGAAATAGGAATATTGGTCAAGGGGTACAGACTTTCATTTATAAGTTGAATAAGTTCTGAGGACCTAATTACACCTTGATAATTCTAGTTTACAGTACTGTGTTGTACATTTGAAATTTACTAAAAGAGTAGATCTTATATGTTCTCACCAAAAAAAAAAAAGGGGGGGGAGAAGAAAAAGAGAAACTGGAAGCTGCGTGACACAATAAATATGCCCAAACTTGGAAAAAAACAGTTAACATAATTTTATGTTATATGTTTTTGTGCCATAATTTTTTTAATAAAAAAGAGGAAAACATTAGAAAAATCCAAATTGAGGTACATTCTACATAATACCTGACCATTACTTCTCAAAACTCTTAAGGTCATGAAAATTCTTCAAAACTGTAACATCTGAAAGGAGCCTAAGAAGACATGAGGACTAAATGGAACATATTAGTAATACCCAGGATGGAATCCAGGGTAGGGCATGGGGGGTTACATTAAATCTATGAGAATCTTAATAACCTGTCAGTTCAGTTCAGTCACTCACTCGTATCCAACTCTTTGCGACTCCATGGAATTCAGCATGCCAGGCTTTCCTGTCCATCACCAACTCCCAGATCCTGCTCACTCATGTCCATTGAGCTGGTGATGCCATCCAACCATCTCATCCTCTGTCATCTCCTTCTTCTCCTGCCTTCACATCTTTCCTAGCATCAGGGTCTTTTCCAAGGAGTCAGTTCTTCACATCAAGTGGCCAAAGAATAATCTATAGACATTAATTAATAATGAAGTGTCAATATCAGCTCATTAATTATGACAGGGGTACAATACTCATAAATATTAATAATAGAAAGAGTATGGAGGATATATGGGAACTCTCTGTGCTATCCTCGCAATTCTTCTGTAAATCTAAAACTGTCCCAAAACTAGTTTGTTTTTAAAAAAATGTTTTAAAAGATTGGTGTTCCCCATCCTGAACTCCCCTCCTTCCTCCCTCCCCATACCATCCCTCTGGGTCATCTAAGTGTACCTGCGACAGATTCATGTTGATATATGGCAAAACCAATACAATATTGTAAAGTAATTAACTTCCAGTTAAAATAAATAAATTTATATTTTAAATAAATAAATAAAAATAAAAGATTG
>SJYW01042153.1:112703-127238 GCA_006410735.1 Raphicerus campestris | reverse complement strand
TGGAGAAGGAAATGGCAACCCACTCCAGTGTTCTTGCCTGGAGAATCCCATGGACAGAGAAGCCTGGCAGGCTACAGTTCATGGGGTCACAAGAGTTGGACACGACTTAGTGACTAAATCACTATATATATATATATCTATCCTATGATTACCATGAACTTAGTATTCAGCTTCTTAAAATTCTATACAAAATTTTGAATGTCTATGCATAATTTTAAAAATCATAATTCTAGTTGATGAGTTTGAACTAGATAATATAAACAACTGGGGTATATCATATATATTCTAAATCTTTACTTACATAAGTCAGTATATTCTGTATAGAAGAAAAAAGATCATTGGTTAATTTTGTGATTTGGCTCACTGAAACTCTTTAAAAGAGCTTCTAATGCATTTTATCTTTCCAAAAGTTATTTACCTTTCCCCATGGCAACAATAAACCAGTGTTATAAAGTCTGTATTAAAGTATTATTATTTCTAGGATAGGTTTGATGAATAAATAAAGAAGATGTGGTATATATACACAATGGAATACTACTCAGGCATAAAAAGGAATGAAACTGGGTCATTTGTAGAGATGTAGATGGACCTATAGTCTGTCACACAGAATGAAGTAAGTAAGCAAAACAAATATTGTGTATTAAGGCATACACATGGAATCTTAAAAAATGGTACAGATGAACTTATTTGTGGGGTGGAAACAGAGATAAAGATGTAGACAGCAGTCACGCGGACATGGGGTGGGAGCAGGGAGTGGGATGGGAAATCGAGATTGACATACATGTACTGCCATGAGTAAAGTAGATAGCTAGTGGGAACCTGCTGTATGGTACAGGGAGCTCAGCTCAGTGCTCTGTAGGGACCTGGTAGATGGGAGGGTAGGCACAGATTGATAGGGGTGGGAGAAAGGTCCAAGAGGGAGATAATGCATGCATATTTTAGCTGACTCACTTTATGTATAGCAGAAACTAACACAACATTGCAAAGCAATTATATTTCAATTATTTTTTTTAAAAAAGAACATTTAAAACTAGTCTTGAACACCACCACCATGGTGGAGATCTCAGGCCATAAAGTATCTCTGACCTTCATCTTTATGTTTGAAATAAAGATAAGAAGTAATTCCCTATAGGATGAAAGGATTAAATATTTATAAATAGTCCAGTGACTGGCATACACTAGATGGTGGATAAATGTTGGTTCCTTCTCTTATTCAAATTGAGAAAACGGATGCAAAGAAGATGCAATAAAGTACTCAGCATCTAGAAAACAATTAACTAAAGAAAAAGTATCCAAATCAAGCTCCTTTGTTTTCACTTAAAATGTCAACAGATTAATCACTGGAACATGAGAAGTCTAGTCAAGCAGAGAGTTATGGTTTCTAAATATTAGCACAGTTAGTTACACACAATAATAACAGCTCCTTGTTAAGAACCTCAGCCCCCCTTAACCCCAGTTAGCCCTCCAGAAATAGAAACTATCTGAGGATCAGACATAGATGGATAGATGNAAAAAGCCTCTTGATGAAAGTGAAAGAGGAGAGTGAAAAAGTTGGCCTAAAGCTCAACATTCAGAAAATGAAGAGCATGGCATCCGGTCCCATCACTTCATGGCAAATAGATGGGGAAACAGTGCCAGACTTTATTTTTGGGGGTTCCAAAATCACTGTAGATGGTGACTGCAGCCATGAAATTAAAGGATGCTTACTTCTTGGAAGAAAAGTTATGACCATCCTAGATAGCATATTCAAAAGCAGAGACATTACTTTGCCGAGTAAGGTCCGTCTAGTCAAGGCTATGGCTTTTCCAGTGGTCATGTATGGATGTGAGAGATGGACTATAAAAGGCTGAGCGCTGAAGAATTGATGCTTTTGAACTGTGGTGTTGGAGAAGACTCCTGAGAGTCCTTGAACTGCAAGGAGATTCAACCAGTCCATTCTGAAGGAGATCAGCCCTGGGATTTCTTTGGAAGGAATGATGCTAAAGCTGAAACTCCAGTACTCTGGCCACCTCATGCGAAGAGTTGACTCATTGGAAAAGACTCTGATGCCGGGAGGGATTGGGGGCAGGAGGAAAAGGAGACGAGAGAGGATGAGATGGCTGGATGGCATCACGGACTCGATGGACGTGAGTCTGAGTGACCTCCGGGAGTTGGTGATGGACAGGGAAGCCTGGCATGCTGCGATTCATGGGGTCGCAAAGAGTCGGACACGACTGAGCGACTGAACTGAACTGAATTGAACTCAAACAACACATGGGTCTCCCATGACAAAACATTTCTTAGCTTGCAAGTGGAATGATAATTTTGTTTTCTTTTTTTCACCAGTGCATTTAAATAGAAAAGATAGGAGGGTGAAAAATGGTAGGGTGAAGAGACTAGCTATTATTCAGTTTCTACTCTTTTTCAGGCACTTTACACATAGTATTTCATTTAATCCTCCCAGCAGTCTTTTAAGAAAGTATTAACATTTCCATTTTACATGTGAAGAAACTGTTTCAAGAGGGGTTCAGTGGCTCACAATTGCAGTCTCAAGATCTGCCTTCCAGTTTCCTTAACTCAAATATGTATGTTCAGGGAATTCCCTGGTGGTCCAGTGGTTAAGACTCTGTACTTCCCCTGCAGCGGACACAGGTTCAGTCCCTGGTCCGGGAGCTAAAGATCCCGAATGCCATGTGATGTGGCCGAAAAAAAATACAAAATAAAAAATATGTATGCTCACTCCATTACCCTACACAGCATACCTATAAGAGCAAAAATTAATGTTAAAACACCCACACTAGTTTTAAGAGCCAGCACAAAAGTGTAAATTATGTATCATTCTTTTTTAAAAAGGGAGTTCAAATAACAGAAGGAATTAACCTGTTACATTAAAACAGTAGTTTTCCTTGGGAGGTAGAAACTAGAGGTGGGTACGATGTCTTCTGAGGTATAGATAATATATTGTTTTTATTCTGTGTTTTAAGTATATATAAGTGTTTGTCATATTTCACCAAGTTGTACACTTGTGCTTTCCGTACTTTCTCTTTGAAAAAAATTAAATGTTCATTTTTCAGTTGGATATCTATTTCATGACATTTAGGCTTGAATTGATTCCAACCAAATGCTTCTCTTTAGCTTATATAAAGTCCAAACGTCTTGGATTTGAAGAGTTAGGCAGAATATCTTTCCAAAATGATTTTCGTCTGAAGCATCTATATTTCTTTTTCTGATCTCATTGAATCCACAGAGGTCAGAGGTAAATATTTAAAAATAAAAATGTGAACAATTTATATACTGCCAGTCACTTCAAAGGTAACTCAGATCAAGAACTGCCTCCTGTCTTGAAGATGATGTATTTTTTTTTTCTCTTGCTATATCAGGCTGCTTGGCCTAAGCATACCTAGAATATACACTACAGTACTGACTTTTATTTTTATATTTAATACAAATGCTGTAACAAGAAGAAAGCATTTGCAATAAATTTAACTCTAGAAATGTCCCTGTTCATTACTTACTTCTGGACTAGATTGGTCCTATAACCTAAAGTTTGCATGAGTAGCAGTTTTTAAAAGAGACTATTTATAATCTCAATATTGAAAGGAAATAAGGAAGAAAAGAGGGAAGGAAGGAAACAAGAAAAGTTTAAAGTGATTTCTAATTTTAGAGATGAAGACTGAAGTTTCTTGATATGTTCAGGAAATTTTTTCTTCTGTCCATATTTTAGAGATAACCCTTATAAAATTACAAATTTACAAGTCAGAAAATACTATGAAGCGTTTTACAAATATTTCAATAAGACAACTCAAGAATGATTTTACTCTTGGCCAAAAGATCAAGAAGAGATGAGAATGATTTTTTAAAAGTAGGTAGCATTACCAAATCTTACCAGAAATATTTCACTTGAATCCTAACCAAGCTTTTACACCTTATTTCTGGGCTACGTGAAAGAGACAACAGAGATGAACAAAGTAAATGACACTCCTTTCACTGAACAATCAGAGCAAATTAAAAGGTGGGATATTTCACAGGACGACTGATTCACTCCGCTCAACAATTTCAGGATCATAAGTAAAGATATCACTGGAGAGTCCAAGAGATTTAGGGGATACTATCAATGTGTTGTATAGTACTGAATAGTATCCTGATTTGCAAACAACTTTCCTGGTGGCTAAGAGGGTAAAGAATCCACCTGCAATGTGAGAGACCTGGGTTCAATCCCTGGGTTGGGAAGATACCCTGAAGAAGGCACTGGCTGCCCACTCCAGTATTCTGGCCAGGAGAATTCCATAGACAGAGGAGCCTGATGGGCTATAGTCCTTAGGGTCACAAAGAGTTGAACATGACTGAGCGACCTTCACTTCACTTCTGTTAAGAATATTTAAGAGACCAACCAGGGGATAGTATGATGCCTGCTGATAACTAGCCAGAGATACAAAAGGCAATAGAAATCATCATATTTTTATCAACTTTTGTGATTATTATAGTTCCTTGCACTTTTTTTCTTTTTTTTTTTTTTTCTTCAGTACCACTATCCTGGACTCTGCCTCCAGACCAACTAAATCAGATTTGTGGAGTGGTGTGGAGAGGACTAAAGCAGTTGAAGGATTTTTAAACCACCCCTAGGTGATTCTAATATGCAGCCAAATTTGGACACTACTCACTGGCAGAGTACTTTTCAAAGTTAGAAGTTGGTAAGACTTTGGGTTGAATTTCAAGGGAAATTGTTGAACTTCCAGCAAGAGGTATTCAGTATAAATGTAATATTTCAGTTATGATGACTGAGAATCAGTGAAACCTGGGGGTGTAAAGATGGAGATTTGCTTTTTTTCATTTAAAATTCTCTGTATCTGAAATTGACTCTCAAGACCCCAATTTTAGTTGGTAGCAAAGATGTTGAATTAACTCATCAATACCATCTAGAGACTTCCAGGTAAATTCAGTTCCACCCAGTGGTTTGAAAAGCCAGCTCAGGGTTATTTTCTTGATCACCTTGTTGAGCATGTGTAATACATAAACTTTTCTCCTTACTCTAGCCCTGCTCCTGCTGGTCATTTTCAAATAGAAGGAAGGGTGGGGAAGAGTCCCTTCAGAAACTGAGCATGTATTCATTGCAAGGATATCATAGCTGACTATGCTGTCCCCTCCCACGTCTACTTCAGGTCCGGCTTCTAGAACACTTAAAGTCAATTTTCTCAGTGGGGGTGATACTTAATGCTGGCTCTATCATGTGGCACATTGATTTCTGCATGAGTGTCCCTCTAGCTTCCATACTGATTCTTAGTAGAGTAGTTTTCCTGAAGCCTAGTTCTGAATCAGGTAGACCCTAGTTGGGAGTGGTCCATACCTCAAACCTCTTAAAGGATCAGTCTTTCCTTACCACTTATGCCTCTCCTTCCCTCATGCCTAAGTGGTGAAGAAGCCACCTGCAATCAGGAGCCACAGGAGACAGATTCAATCCCTGGGTCAGGAAGATCCCCTGGAGGAAGAAATGGCAACCCACTCCAGGATTCTTGCCTGGAAAATTCCATGGACAGAGGAGCCTGGAGGGCTACAGTCCATGGATTCGCAAAGAGTCAGACACGACCGAGTACATGGCACACCTCCACCTGTAGGAGTGAAACATTTTAACATTTCTGATCTGCATGCCAGGCAAGGTGCTTGCTTGCTTTCCCTTTCACTATCCTCTCATTGGGCCATTCTGTTACTTCTTTTGTTTTCTTCAAGCCTTCATAGGGTAAACCAAAACTGACAGATTTCCATATATTGGAAATCTAAGCAAAAGAAGTTATAGCAAACATCTACTCTTTCAAACCAAACCCCCCAAAATTAATTTATGAGAAAAATGTAATTGTTCTTTTCTGCTTCAGAATTATTTGGGTAACAGAAAACCTCATTGTCTTCACTTCAGTTTGTTGACCCTTCCCTGACCCCTCAGCCTCCTCCAAAAAGCAAAAAACAGCATTGAGATAGGTAGGGTAACCACTGTCCCAGTTTGCCCAGGACTCAGTTTTACTACCTGAAATCCCAATCTGAGGCAAACTGGAATGGTTGACCACAACCCAGGGCACAGATCTGAGAGGATCAGCCAACCTATCAGATTTTCTTACTTTAATATTATTTTGAAAGCTTCTCCACCCATCATTCAGTAACCTTTTCCTCCAGGGCAGCCAGCCAGGAGGAGCAACCCGAGGAGCAGTGGCTGTGCGGACACAGGAGGGCCTAGAGGAGCTATCCCACATTGAAGGTCAGGAACGGCGGCAGTAAGGAGATACCCCTTGTCCAAGGTAAGGAGCAGCAGCTGTGCTTTGCTATAGCAGCCATGAAGAGATACCCCAAGCCCAAGGTAAGAGAAACCCAAGTAAATGGTAGGTGTTGCAAGAGGGCATCAGAGGGCAGACACATTGAAACCATACTCACAGAAAACTAGTCAATCTAATCACACTAGGACCACAGCTTTGTCTAACTCAATGAAACCAAGCCATGCCTGCGGGGCAACCCAAGATGGGTGGGTCAAGGTGGAGACGGCTGACAGAACATGGTCCACTGGAGAAGGGAATGGCAAGCCACTTCAGTATTCTTGCCTTGAGAACCCCATGAACAGTATGAAAAGGCAAGATGATACGATACCAAAAGAGGAACTCCNCCTCCCACGTCTACTTCAGGTCCGGCTTCTAGAACACTTAAAGTCAATTTTCTCAGTGGGGGTGATACTTAATGCTGGCTCTATCATGTGGCACATTGATTTCTGCATGAGTGTCCCTCTAGCTTCCATACTGATTCTTAGTAGAGTAGTTTTCCTGAAGCCTAGTTCTGAATCAGGTAGACCCTAGTTGGGAGTGGTCCATACCTCAAACCTCTTAAAGGATCAGTCTTTCCTTACCACTTATGCCTCTCCTTCCCTCATGCCTAAGTGGTGAAGAAGCCACCTGCAATCAGGAGCCACAGGAGACAGATTCAATCCCTGGGTCAGGAAGATCCCCTGGAGGAAGAAATGGCAACCCACTCCAGGATTCTTGCCTGGAAAATTCCATGGACAGAGGAGCCTGGAGGGCTACAGTCCATGGATTCGCAAAGAGTCAGACACGACCGAGTACATGGCACACCTCCACCTGTAGGAGTGAAACATTTTAACATTTCTGATCTGCATGCCAGGCAAGGTGCTTGCTTGCTTTCCCTTTCACTATCCTCTCATTGGGCCATTCTGTTACTTCTTTTGTTTTCTTCAAGCCTTCATAGGGTAAACCAAAACTGACAGATTTCCATATATTGGAAATCTAAGCAAAAGAAGTTATAGCAAACATCTACTCTTTCAAACCAAACCCCCCAAAATTAATTTATGAGAAAAATGTAATTGTTCTTTTCTGCTTCAGAATTATTTGGGTAACAGAAAACCTCATTGTCTTCACTTCAGTTTGTTGACCCTTCCCTGACCCCTCAGCCTCCTCCAAAAAGCAAAAAACAGCATTGAGATAGGTAGGGTAACCACTGTCCCAGTTTGCCCAGGACTCAGTTTTACTACCTGAAATCCCAATCTGAGGCAAACTGGAATGGTTGACCACAACCCAGGGCACAGATCTGAGAGGATCAGCCAACCTATCAGATTTTCTTACTTTAATATTATTTTGAAAGCTTCTCCACCCATCATTCAGTAACCTTTTCCTCCAGGGCAGCCAGCCAGGAGGAGCAACCCGAGGAGCAGTGGCTGTGCGGACACAGGAGGGCCTAGAGGAGCTATCCCACATTGAAGGTCAGGAACGGCGGCAGTAAGGAGATACCCCTTGTCCAAGGTAAGGAGCAGCAGCTGTGCTTTGCTATAGCAGCCATGAAGAGATACCCCAAGCCCAAGGTAAGAGAAACCCAAGTAAATGGTAGGTGTTGCAAGAGGGCATCAGAGGGCAGACACATTGAAACCATACTCACAGAAAACTAGTCAATCTAATCACACTAGGACCACAGCTTTGTCTAACTCAATGAAACCAAGCCATGCCTGCGGGGCAACCCAAGATGGGTGGGTCAAGGTGGAGACGGCTGACAGAACATGGTCCACTGGAGAAGGGAATGGCAAGCCACTTCAGTATTCTTGCCTTGAGAACCCCATGAACAGTATGAAAAGGCAAGATGATACGATACCAAAAGAGGAACTCCCCAGGTCATTAGGTGCCTAATATGCTACTGGAGATCAGTGGAGAAATAACTCCAGAAAGACTGAAGGGATGGAGCCAAAGCAAAAACAATACCGAGTTGTGGATATGACTAGTGATAGAAGCAAGATCTGACGCTGTGAAGAGCAATATTGCATAGGAACCTGGAATGTCAGGTCCATGAATCAAGGCAAATTGGAAGTGGTCAAACAAAAGGTGGCAAGGGTGAACGTCTACATTCTAGGAATCAGCGAACTAAAATGGACTGGAATGGGTGAATTTAACTCAAATGACCAATATATCTACTACTGTGGGCAGTAATCCCTCAGAAGAAATGGAGTAGCCATCGTGGTCAACAAAAGAGTCTGAAATGCAGTACTTGGATGCAATCTCAAAAANTGGAAATGTACCACGCTGCCAATATCAGTATGAAGATCTCCCGTTATAATTGTATTCATTTGAGTGTTTATTATGCTCCAGTAAATTGAATAAACAGTATTCTGATTTACACACCATTTATACTCTATGCAATAGCAGAATTTTTAGCAAAACAAATTCTTATCTTTTCATTGCAGTGTGCTTTTCAAAAACTTCACAACTGTTTGCGCCACTTTAGCTAAGGTTTTATTATGAAATAGATTGATCGGGGATAAGTACTTCAGAATAAATGTCAGGATATAATAAAATGCTTTGTTTGCTAATAATTAATGTTTGTCATTTTAGACAAAACAAATACAAATATATATAAGCCAAAAGATACAAACAAAGTCTACAGAAGAAATTACAGGGAAATACAACATGTACCTTGGATTCAGTACAGATGGCATTTTCATCTTAATGATTCACAAAGATTAAAGAAAACTGAACTTCGTTGTCAGTGATTTTTTTTTCTTTGTTGGGAAAACTTCTATCATAAAAAGGCAGGACTTTATTTATTCTTCATAATAATTTTTCAAGAGTTCAATACAGATTGAAAAAAAAACCCATTCACCTCCATCCGCACTTGAAATCTTTATTAATAGCATGTGAGTCAAAATGTTCTTAATGAGGGGAGGAAATCATAATAATTGAGAAAATTATTAAGAAAATGATATGATTCTAGTACCTTAGAAACTATGGAAAGAGAAAATTTCATCTCAATTCTTTCTCTAGTAACAGTGTTCAGCCTAGGTGCATGGAAGGTGTCCAATAAAACATTTGCTTATTTCATGTGTTTATGCTATCTTGGAGAGGTGTCACAGCACAATAATGCTAAACCATGCGTTTCATTACACCTCTGATACAATGTGAATGCTTATGCTTCAAATTCTACTTATATCCTTTAAATTATATGGGCTCAGGATGGACTAAAATCCCATACTTTGATCCTCATAAACATTTTTTTTTCTTTTCCCTGTCATCACTTAATTTAGCTCCTTAATCCAGACAATATAAAACTTGCTGTTACATATTCTTTGTTCTATGTTAAGATTTCTCTCCTGTGTCACTTAGGCTTACAAAATTTCTCAAGTAAATTATTACGAACAATGAAAACCATGTTTTAAAATTAAAGCTTAAACTAATTTGAAAAGTGATACCAAATGTCAGCATACAAAAGGCTGAACATGTAAAGACTATGGAAATAGGATCCTTCCCAAAAAGGCAATAAAAATTCCCTAAAATGTTAGAAGACTTTTGTACAATTAGCTCTATAAGCCTGGAAAGAATTTTGCCCTCATCCCCATATGGTACATGTTGAGAGACGTTTGCTTCTCTTAAAAAATAAGGATATATTTTCCCATTTTTCTCATGAGACTGAAATTAGAAAAAACCTAAAGTCTGTCTATATCAATTGCTTTCTCAAAGTTATTATCAAGTCTTTATTGGGTTGAACACTAAACTTGTGACCTTAAAGTCCTTAAACTACCTATATATGATATAAAAATAATCCCAGGTGGGATTATGGAATCAACAAGGCTGCCCTAGATATCATTTGGGGAAACAAGCCTTCACCATTTAAAATGATAGTTGTTCTTTGCTCGTATATAACAGATCAGAATATCAGCAAGTCAAGTTGCTGACTATTTCCATTAACTTTGTAGATATAACAGTCTCTTGAATTTTACCTTATTGCGTGTAGTAAAGTCCTGAAGGGAAAAAAATGGAATTCACATTTTCCAAATTGTTTCTCTCATTTAAACAACACCCACATGGCAGCAGCAAGTCACTAAGTCTTTCACAAAATGCTACCTGATGTTCTTTAAAATACCTAGCAGCGTTGGACATTCATTTTGGTTAACCATTATAGTGATTTTTTACATTTTTGTATCCTTTTCCAAAGGGGCAGAAATGTGGCCCTTATATAAACCTAATGCCAAGAAAAATGTAAGCTAGTATTCATTAAAATACCCAGTCTTTGCCAAAGCTAAATTCTGCTCAGAATTGCGAGGGCAACGCCTGTTCACAATGTCTTTGATGCCACAGCAAATTGTTTCAACCATCTTCATGCTATTTAAAGTGTGAAGAAAATACAGACAATCTTCTGGAATGCATTCATTACCTTGAAAGTACTTGACATGCTGGTCGTGCCCAAATGAATATGATTACAGCTTTTGTGGTACAAAACACTTTTATCTCATTACAGTCTCAAGACAATTTACATTATAATCTCATTTTCACTTACAATTGTTCCCAAAACTCTCCATTGAGAAACTTTTATACTATAAACACAGACTTAAATTTACCTTTTATATTTTTTAAAAATGGGGAAAAAAATCTCTCCACTCTGCCCCCAAAAGTTCTTAAGAATATCAGAGATTAGTTATAAGATTTGAAGATTCCAAACTACCATGGGCATTTCAATGATTAGACTCACACATATAGAGCACAAGGAGGAGCAAAAACCAAAGAAATTCTGACTTAATCTATGTTAATTAACATCTGAGTTGTTAGAATGAAATTTGAAATTCATGTGTGAAAGATATTTTAATTATATACAAATGATCTATGCCCTCCTTGTACCATATTACTTGTTACAAATCATGAAGCTGATTTTCTTGCCACAGTAAATGTTCATTAGTAAAGAGAGAACATTCATGATTTAGTAAACTTAAAATGTAAATATTGTAAAAATTTAGAAATATAATATTTACATTAATGGCATTCAAAACTGATTGTAGAGAACCAAGGGGAAAAGGGGGCTGGGATAATTTGGGAGATTGGGATTGATATATATACACTATTGATACTATGTATAACATAAGTAAAGAATCTGCCTGACAAGCAGAAGTCCCAGGTACAATCCCTGGGTCATAAAGATCCTCTGGAGAAGGAAATGGCAACCCCTTCCACCCCTTCCAGTATTCTTGCCTGGGAAATCCCATGGACAGAGGAGCCTGGTCCTACAGTCCATGGGGTCGCCAAGAGTCAAACGTGGCTTATCCACTAAACAATAACAACATAAAATAGGTAACTGAAAAGAACATACTGTATAGCACAGGGAACTCTACTCAGTGCTCTGTGGTGACTGAATGGGGAGGAAAACCAAGAAAGAGAGGACATATGTATACAAATAGCAGATTCACTTTGCTGTACGGGAGAAAATAATACAACATTTAAAGCAACTATATTTCAATAAAAAGTTTTACAAAAACTGAGCCATGACTCAAAAATTAGTTTGGAAGATTTCCTATTAATAGAAAAATGTATTACCCTTCCCCATCCTACAGTGATGCTGTCTTCTTCCAGGTAATAAATCTCCTCATATCCTACCAAATAATCCAAAATATTCACTGTGACCCTGCCCTGGCTCTTACATGTCTGCCCTTACTCAACACCCAGCTGACCTTTCAATGTCTTCACTTGTGCTGTGCATCGGCCCAAATTACCTTTCCTCTGCTCCACACATCCCCCAGCAGCCCGTGAACTTAGACTCTTCTTACAGACTTAGCTAGAGCATTACTATCTTCTTTAAAGCCTTTCCACGCACCCAGAGAAGGATCCACCACTTTCTCATCTGGGCCATTTAGTATTACAACTATAACATTTCACCACACGTATCAGTTTACATATTCCACCCATCGGCAAGCCCCAGTAACTCTACTTCTTTTTTTTAATTTATTTTAAATCAGAGGATAGTGGCTTTACCAGAGAAGGCAGTGGCATCCCAGTCCAGTACTCTTGCCTGGAAAATCCCATGGATGGAGGAGCCTGGTGGGCTGCAGTCCATGGGGTCGCTAAGAGTCGGACACGACTGAGCGACTTCCCTTTCACTTTTCACTTTCATGCATTGGAGAAGGAAATGGCAACCCACCCCAGTGTTCTTGCCTGGAGAACCCCAGGGATGGTGGAGTCTGGTGGGCTGCCATCTATGGGGCTGCACAGGGTCGGACACGACTGAAGCAAGTTAGCACCAGCAGCAACAGTGGCTTTACAATATTGTGTTGGCTTCTGCCATATGTCAACATGTATTAGCCATAAGCGTAGCTATGTCCCCTCCCTCTTGTACCTCCCTCGCACCTTCCACCCCAACTCACCCCTCCTGGTAGTCACAGAACACTGGGTTTGAGCTCCCTGAGTCATACAGCAAGTTCTCGCAGGCTATCTATTCTGTATACGGTAATGCATATGTTTCCATGCTATTCTTTCTATTCGTCCCACTCTCTCCTTTAGCCACTATGCCCACAGGTTTGCTCTCTATGTCTGTGTCTTCATCATGCTGTGCTGTGCTTGTCACTCAGTCATGTCTGACTCTTTGTGATCCCATGGATTGTAGCCCCCCACCCCCATCCCAGGCTCCTCTGTTCGTGAGGATTCTCCAGGCAAGAACACTAGAATAGGTTTCCATGCTCTCCTCCAGGGGATCTTCCCAACCCAGGGATTGAACCCAGGTCTCCCACATTAGTGGAAGATTCTTTACCATCTGAGCCACTAGATTCCATATACATGCATTAATATACAATATTTGTTTTCCTCTTTCTGACTTACTCTACACCATATAGGTATAGGCTCTAGGCTCATCCATGCCATTAGAACTGACTCAAAGGTATTTCTTTTTATGGCTGAGTAATATTTCATTGTATATATAGTGATTATACTTATGACATCTATCTCAAATTACCACCACTCAACCAAACCGATGGCATCATTTCTGATCTTGTTGATCACAATACTCCAAACTTACCTCTTTCTTTTGCCCTGCACCTTCTACTCCTTTCCAACTCTATGCAGCCTCTAGAGTAGTTTTTTTTTTTTTTAATGTCATCAGATCAGCAACCTGCTTTAAGTCCTTGAATATGTTCCTATAGCTTTAAGAATCAAACCTAAATTCCTCATGGCCTAAAAAGATGTGTAAGATCTGCTCCTCCTGCCTCTCCAACCTCAGATCAGATCACTCCCAACACCAAGCCCTCATCATTCTCCAACAACAACACTGGAACTCTGCTCTTCAAACATTCTGAACTCCCCTGTGTTCATTTCTAACTTTGAGCTCACACATGGCATTCCCACTGTCATTCCCCAGGTCTCCGTTGATATCACCCTCAGAAAAGTCCTTTATCACACTGTGTAAAGTGGTCCCTCCTTCAATTACTCATTACCCCCATTTTCCCATATATAGTGATTACTCTGTGTTGATTTGTTTACTGGCTCACTCTTTGCGCTCATTCCTAGAACATATGGGCTTTGTGAGGGCAAAACTTTTGCCTGATTGGATATCCTCAGTTTCAGCTCCCTGTCTGACCCACAGCAGATCCTCATTAAGTTGTTGTTGTTCAGTCACTAAGTCATGTCTTTATGACCCCTTTATGGACTGCATCCTGCTAGTCTTCCCTGCCTGTCACCATCTCCCTTTGCTCAAACTCACGTCCACTGAATCAGTGATGCCATCCAACCATCTCATCTTCTGTTGCTCCCTTCTCGTCTCATCCTCAATCTTTCCTGCATTAGGCTCTTTTCCAGTGAGTTGGCTCTTTGCATCAGGTGGCCAAAGCATTGGAGTTTCAGCTTCAGCATCAATCCTTCCAATGAATATTTAGGACTGATTTCCTTTAGGATTGACTGGCTTGATTTCCTTGCAGTCCAAGGGACTCTCAAGAGTGTTCTCCAACACCACAGCTCATTAAATATTCATTTTATTAAATAATTCATGACAAGTTTCTTGCCCTATTACACTATAAACTTTTTGAAAGCAAGCATCATACCTTATTAGTCTTTGTCTTATTAGTCTTTCTATATCCAGAATCCAGAAAAGTGGTTGGGATAAGAATAAATGGTCCATAAATGATTATGGAATAAATAAATTAAAGAATATATCTTAAAAGATGATTAGCATCTTTAGAGACACAAAATGTACAAATTGAACCCTTAAACAGCATCTAGACCTTTGAAGGTATTCAACAAATGTTTGCTAAGTGAAGGAATGAACACAAAACACACA
>SJYW01042153.1:53922-112549 GCA_006410735.1 Raphicerus campestris | reverse complement strand
TTTGCTAATAATTAATGTTTGTCATTTTAGACAAAACAAATACAAATATATATAAGCCAAAAGATACAAACAAAGTCTACAGAAGAAATTACAGGGAAATACAACATGTACCTTGGATTCAGTACAGATGGCATTTTCATCTTAATGATTCACAAAGATTAAAGAAAACTGAACTTCGTTGTCAGTGATTTTTTTTTCTTTGTTGGGAAAACTTCTATCATAAAAAGGCAGGACTTTATTTATTCTTCATAATAATTTTTCAAGAGTTCAATACAGATTGAAAAAAAAACCCATTCACCTCCATCCGCACTTGAAATCTTTATTAATAGCATGTGAGTCAAAATGTTCTTAATGAGGGGAGGAAATCATAATAATTGAGAAAATTATTAAGAAAATGATATGATTCTAGTACCTTAGAAACTATGGAAAGAGAAAATTTCATCTCAATTCTTTCTCTAGTAACAGTGTTCAGCCTAGGTGCATGGAAGGTGTCCAATAAAACATTTGCTTATTTCATGTGTTTATGCTATCTTGGAGAGGTGTCACAGCACAATAATGCTAAACCATGCGTTTCATTACACCTCTGATACAATGTGAATGCTTATGCTTCAAATTCTACTTATATCCTTTAAATTATATGGGCTCAGGATGGACTAAAATCCCATACTTTGATCCTCATAAACATTTTTTTTTCTTTTCCCTGTCATCACTTAATTTAGCTCCTTAATCCAGACAATATAAAACTTGCTGTTACATATTCTTTGTTCTATGTTAGGATTTCTCTCCTGTGTCACTTAGGCTTACAAAATTTCTCAAGTAAATTATTACGAACAATGAAAACCATGTTTTAAAATTAAAGCTTAAACTAATTTGAAAAGTGATACCAAATGTCAGCATACAAAAGGCTGAACATGTAAAGACTATGGAAATAGGATCCTTCACAAAAAGGCAATAAAAATTCCCTAAAATGTTAGAAGACTTTTGTACAATTAGCTCTATAAGCCTGGAAAGAATTTTGCCCTCATCCCCATATGGTACATGTTGAGAGACGTTTGCTTCTCTTAAAAAATAAGGATATATTTTCCCATTTTTCTCATGAGACTGAAATTAGAAAAAACCTAAAGTCTGTCTATATCAATTGCTTTCTCAAAGTTATTATCAAGTCTTTATTGGGTTGAACACTAAACTTGTGACCTTAAAGTCCTTAAACTACCTATATATGATATAAAAATAATCCCAGGTGGGATTATGGAATCAACAAGGCTGCCCTAGATATCATTTGGGGAAACAAGCCTTCACCATTTAAAATGATAGTTGTTCTTTGCTCGTATATAACAGATCAGAATATCAGCAAGTCAAGTTGCTGACTATTTCCATTAACTTTGTAGATATAACAGTCTCTTGAATTTTACCTTATTGCGTGTAGTAAAGTCCTGAAGGGAAAAAAATGGAATTCACATTTTCCAAATTGTTTCTCTCATTTAAACAACACCCACATGGCAGCAGCAAGTCACTAAGTCTTTCACAAAATGCTACCTGATGTTCTTTAAAATACCTAGCAGCGTTGGACATTCATTTTGGTTAACCATTATAGTGATTTTTTACATTTTTGTATCCTTTTCCAAAGGGGCAGAAATGTGGCCCTTATATAAACCTAATGCCAAGAAAAATGTAAGCTAGTATTCATTAAAATACCCAGTCTTTGCCAAAGCTAAATTCTGCTCAGAATTGCGAGGGCAACGCCTGTTCACAATGCCTTTGATGCCACAGCAAATTGTTTCAACCATCTTCATGCTATTTAAAGTGTGAAGAAAATACAGACAATCTTCTGGAATGCATTCATTACCTTGAAAGTACTTGACATGCTGGTCGTGCCCAAATGAATATGATTACAGCTTTTGTGGTACAAAACACTTTTATCTCATTACAGTCTCAAGACAACTTACATTATAATCTCATTTTCACTTACAATTGTTCCCAAAACTCTCCATTGAGAAACTTTTATACTATAAACACAGACTTAAATTTACCTTTTATATTTTTTAAAAATGGGGAAAAAAATCTCTCCACTCTGCCCCCAAAAGTTCTTAAGAATATCAGAGATTAGTTATAAGATTTGAAGATTCCAAACTACCATGGGCATTTCAATGATTAGACTCACACATATAGAGCACAAGGAGGAGCAAAAACCAAAGAAATTCTGACTTAATCTATGTTAATTAACATCTGAGTTGTTAGAATGAAATTTGAAATTCATGTGTGAAAGATATTTTAATTATATACAAATGATCTATGCCCTCCTTGTACCATATTACTTGTTACAAATCATGAAGCTGATTTTCTTGCCACAGTAAATGTTCATTAGTAAAGAGAGAACATTCATGATTTAGTAAACTTAAAATGTAAATATTGTAAAAATTTAGAAATATAATATTTACATTAATGGCATTCAAAACTGATTGTAGAGAACCAAGGGGAAAAGGGGGCTGGGATAATTTGGGAGATTGGGATTGATATATATACACTATTGATACTATGTATAACATAAGTAAAGAATCTGCCTGACAAGCAGAAGTCCCAGGTACAATCCCTGGGTCATAAAGATCCTCTGGAGAAGGAAATGGCAACCCCTTCCACCCCTTCCAGTATTCTTGCCTGGGAAATCCCATGGACAGAGGAGCCTGGTCCTACAGTCCATGGGGTCGCCAAGAGTCAAACGTGGCTTATCCACTAAACAATAACAACATAAAATAGGTAACTGAAAAGAACATACTGTATAGCACAGGGAACTCTACTCAGTGCTCTGTGGTGACTGAATGGGGAGGAAAACCAAGAAAGAGAGGACATATGTATACAAATAGCAGATTCACTTTGCTGTACGGGAGAAAATAATACAACATTTAAAGCAACTATATTTCAATAAAAAGTTTTACAAAAACTGAGCCATGACTCAAAAATTAGTTTGGAAGATTTCCTATTAATAGAAAAATGTATTACCCTTCCCCATCCTACAGTGATGCTGTCTTCTTCCAGGTAATAAATCTCCTCATATCCTACCAAATAATCCAAAATATTCACTGTGACCCTGCCCTGGCTCTTACATGTCTGCCCTTACTCAACACCCAGCTGACCTTTCAATGTCTTCACTTGTGCTGTGCATCGGCCCAAATTACCTTTCCTCTGCTCCACACATCCCCCAGCAGCCCGTGAACTTAGACTCTTCTTACAGACTTAGCTAGAGCATTACTATCTTCTTTAAAGCCTTTCCACGCACCCAGAGAAGGATCCACCACTTTCTCATCTGGGCCATTTAGTATTACAACTATAACATTTCACCACACGTATCAGTTTACATATTCCACCCATCGGCAAGCCCCAGTAACTCTACTTCTTTTTTTTAATTTATTTTAAATCAGAGGATAGTGGCTTTACCAGAGAAGGCAGTGGCATCCCAGTCCAGTACTCTTGCCTGGAAAATCCCATGGATGGAGGAGCCTGGTGGGCTGCAGTCCATGGGGTCGCTAAGAGTCGGACACGACTGAGCGACTTCCCTTTCACTTTTCACTTTCATGCATTGGAGAAGGAAATGGCAACCCACCCCAGTGTTCTTGCCTGGAGAACCCCAGGGATGGTGGAGTCTGGTGGGCTGCCATCTATGGGGCTGCACAGGGTCGGACACGACTGAAGCAAGTTAGCACCAGCAGCAACAGTGGCTTTACAATATTGTGTTGGCTTCTGCCATATGTCAACATGTATTAGCCATAAGCGTAGCTATGTCCCCTCCCTCTTGTACCTCCCTCGCACCTTCCACCCCAACTCACCCCTCCTGGTAGTCACAGAACACTGGGTTTGAGCTCCCTGAGTCATACAGCAAGTTCTCGCAGGCTATCTATTCTGTATACGGTAATGCATATGTTTCCATGCTATTCTTTCTATTCGTCCCACTCTCTCCTTTAGCCACTATGCCCACAGGTTTGCTCTCTATGTCTGTGTCTTCATCATGCTGTGCTGTGCTTGTCACTCAGTCATGTCTGACTCTTTGTGATCCCATGGATTGTAGCCCCCCACCCCCATCCCAGGCTCCTCTGTTCGTGAGGATTCTCCAGGCAAGAACACTAGAATAGGTTTCCATGCTCTCCTCCAGGGGATCTTCCCAACCCAGGGATTGAACCCAGGTCTCCCACATTAGTGGAAGATTCTTTACCATCTGAGCCACTAGATTCCATATACATGCATTAATATACAATATTTGTTTTCCTCTTTCTGACTTACTCTACACCATATAGGTATAGGCTCTAGGCTCATCCATGCCATTAGAACTGACTCAAAGGTATTTCTTTTTATGGCTGAGTAATATTTCATTGTATATATAGTGATTATACTTATGACATCTATCTCAAATTACCACCACTCAACCAAACCGATGGCATCATTTCTGATCTTGTTGATCACAATACTCCAAACTTACCTCTTTCTTTTGCCCTGCACCTTCTACTCCTTTCCAACTCTATGCAGCCTCTAGAGTAGTTTTTTTTTTTTTTAATGTCATCAGATCAGCAACCTGCTTTAAGTCCTTGAATATGTTCCTATAGCTTTAAGAATCAAACCTAAATTCCTCATGGCCTAAAAAGATGTGTAAGATCTGCTCCTCCTGCCTCTCCAACCTCAGATCAGATCACTCCCAACACCAAGCCCTCATCATTCTCCAACAACAACACTGGAACTCTGCTCTTCAAACATTCTGAACTCCCCTGTGTTCATTTCTAACTTTGAGCTCACACATGGCATTCCCACTGTCATTCCCCAGGTCTCCGTTGATATCACCCTCAGAAAAGTCCTTTATCACACTGTGTAAAGTGGTCCCTCCTTCAATTACTCATTACCCCCATTTTCCCATATATAGTGATTACTCTGTGTTGATTTGTTTACTGGCTCACTCTTTGCGCTCATTCCTAGAACATATGGGCTTTGTGAGGGCAAAACTTTTGCCTGATTGGATATCCTCAGTTTCAGCTCCCTGTCTGACCCACAGCAGATCCTCATTAAGTTGTTGTTGTTCAGTCACTAAGTCATGTCTTTATGACCCCTTTATGGACTGCATCCTGCTAGTCTTCCCTGCCTGTCACCATCTCCCTTTGCTCAAACTCACGTCCACTGAATCAGTGATGCCATCCAACCATCTCATCTTCTGTTGCTCCCTTCTCGTCTCATCCTCAATCTTTCCTGCATTAGGCTCTTTTCCAGTGAGTTGGCTCTTTGCATCAGGTGGCCAAAGTATTGGAGTTTCAGCTTCAGCATCAATCCTTCCAATGAATATTCAGGACTGATTTCCTTTAGGATTGACTGGCTTGATTTCCTTGCAGTCCAAGGGACTCTCAAGAGTGTTCTCCAACACCACAGCTCATTAAATATTCATTTTATTAAATAATTCATGACAAGTTTCTTGCCCTATTACACTATAAACTTTTTGAAAGCAAGCATCATACCTTATTAGTCTTTGTCTTATTAGTCTTTCTAGATCCAGAATCCACAAAAGTGGTTGGGATAAGAATAAATGGTCCATAAATGATTATGGAATAAATAAATTAAAGAATANTAAATAATTCATGACAAGTTTCTTGCCCTATTACACTATAAACTTTTTGAAAGCAAGCATCATACCTTATTAGTCTTTGTCTTATTAGTCTTTCTATATCCAGAATCCAGAAAAGTGGTTGGGATAAGAATAAATGGTCCATAAATGATTATGGAATAAATAAATTAAAGTATATATCTTAAAAGATGATTAGCATCTTTAGAGACACAAAATGTACAAATTGAACCCTTAAACAGCATCTAGACCTTTGAAGGTATTCAACAAATGTTTGCTAAGTGAAGGAATGAACACAAAACACACAAAGATAACTTACCACTCTCGCTGCACTGGTACCTGAAAACACTCACAATATACCAGCACATTAAAAATTCCTTATCGAAAGATCAAGTCAGAACATGTCAGGACTTGAAGTTTTAGTCTTATGCGGATAGTGAGAATCTCTCAGTCAAAGTCAATGTCTTTCAGGTGTTCCCATTTTCTCTTCACAATTAGAGCAAAATCAGAAAACATCTGGAACTTTATACAACTATGCTCTATAATTTCACAAAATGTTAGTCAAAAAGTCTGGCCTTGAAAACATTTTTAAAATAAAACAGCCTTATTTGGTAAGCACTGTTGCTGAAAATTGCATAGTCTTTAATCATAAAAGCTTTTAAATTGTTTCAACTGTCATTCAGAACAATGAAAAGAATCTCTTTGAATCAAGCTGTTGATAAGCTCATAGTCTGAAGTGAAGTTTGAGGCTTGGAGGAGTGTGAAGGCAGGAAAAATCATTTTTTATAAATAGTTTATTTTTTAATGTAAAACATGTGTTTGGATTAAAAGCAATCATCCTTTCGTGCTTATATTTTGGCAAAGAATCTTATGTAGCAATCACAAGATTCGGACCATAAGCGATAGACTTAGTAAAAGATAAGTCCATAAAAAAATTAGAAAAACAACTGCAATTAAAATTTAATATTTTCCCATTAATCTTGACCCTACCTGGAAACATAATTTCTCTGTGTTCATTTCATGGGAAAAATAGCCATTCATTTTCTTCTTTTTGATTCTGCTTTCAAATGCCTGTATACACCTTAATTAGGGGGTTAGGGGAACAAACAAATAATAGTCTACCCAAGATCTATTTGAACAAAATAACTTTTAAAAAATATAAAACTTCTATGTGGTATCTATATACAGTGGAATATTGAGTGTAAAGTGAGTGAAAGTGTTAGTTGCTTAGTGTGATACTCAGCCGAGGTAATGTCACATGTAGCAACGTAGATAGATCTAGAGGTTATCATACTGAGTGTAGTAAGTCAGACAGAAAAGGACAAATATCATATGGTGCCACTTATGTGTGGAATCTAAAATTTTTAAAAAGTGATACCAATGAACTTATTTAGAAAACAGAAACAGGCTCACAGAATTCAAAAACAAATTTAAGGTTACCAAAGGGGAAACATGCATGGCGGGGAGGGGGATAAATTAAAACTTTGGGATCAACATATACGCACTGCTATGCATAAAATAGATAATCGACTAGGACCTACAGTATAGCACAGGGAACTCTACTCAAGATTCTGTAATCACCTATATGGGAAAAGAATCTGAAAAAACAATTCAGTTCCGTTCAAAAAATTAGATATATACAAATGTGTAATTGATTCACTTTACTATATACTTGAAACTAACACCCCATTATAAATAAACTATACGCCAAAATAAAAGTTAAATTAAAAATATAAATATAAATCTTCTAAGAAGTCAGAGAAGACTACCAAGATGTTGTTTTATGACACTCTGGAAGTTCCACAGGTGGTTAAAATTTCAGTGTTGCATATTTGAGTCCTCTCATTTGCACCTTGTAATTGTATTGCTCTTCCCACTGGAGCCACCATATTTTGAATACTTAATATGAACCAAGCACTTGACATCTGTTATCATTAATCTTACTCAAGACAGTCACACTAGACATTTCCCTTTTGTCCATGAGGAAATGAGGCAATTGCCAGGCAGGATTTAGTACCCTTAGACTCTCCATAGAATTCTCCAAGCCTCCAACATGGACAGGCTCTCTATGTTAGTGGTTCTCAAACCAGAAAGAGAATAAGACCTTGTTAGAACTGCAAATTCTTAGTCCTCCAATGGAACCTACTGAATCAGAAATCCTGGGTTGGAAGGGAGAAGTTGGGCATCTGTGTTTTCAGACCCTTCAAATAATTTTGCTGAAGCTTGAGTTTAATGGAACCACTAATGTTGACATATATACACTACCATGTGTAGTAATAGATAGCTAGCGGGAAGCTGCCAATTAGCACAGGAAGCTCGCTCAGTACTCTGTGATGACCTAGACGGGGAGGGGGCAGGCGAGGAGGCTCAACAGGCAGGGGATATATGTGTTCCTATAGCTGATTCACGAGTTGTACAGCAGAAACTAACACAACATTGCAAAGCAGCCATCAGTTCAGTTCCGTTCAGTTGCTCAGTCGTGTCTGACTCTTTGCGACTCCATGAACCACAGCATGCCAAGCCTCCCTGTCCAGGACCAACTCCTGGAGTCCACCCAAATTCATGTNTGGCTTTAGAAAAGGCAGAGGAACCAGAGATCAAATTGCCAACATCCACTGGATCATGGAAAAAGCAACAGAGTTCCAGAAAAACATCTATTTCTGCTTTATTGACTATGCCAAAGCCTTTGACTGTGTGGATCACAATAAACTGTGGAAAGTTCTGAAAGAAATGGGAATACCAGACCACTGACCTGCCTCTTGAGAAAGCAACTATATTCCAATTTAAAAAATTAAATGACTGCTCTAGTTGAAATCGTTTGCTTAGAAATGTAACTTCAAGGCCAGCCTCTGACTGCTTTGCAGTGAGCATCGCTTCTCCTAAGTCGTATGTGTAGAGGACTCCCAGCTCTTCCACTCTCTGGTCTGTTGACCACGTTGCTTGTCCTTTCCTCCACACTCCCTGAGTGTTGATCTGCGTCATATCTCTTCCCCTCTTTCTTTCCCTGAATTTCTCTTTTCTTGCAATTTTCTCCTGCCACTTCTGCAACTGCCTTTGTGACATCCTAGCCCTGTGGTCACCCAACTACGCCTCTTGGTCTTTTTCTTACAGAAGACTTCTCACTCTGAGTGTAACTATTAGAAGACTACAGAGGGTCTACAAGTTTCATCATAGAATGACAAAAAATATTCTTTCCATGAGAGACTGCTTTGCCATGACAGACCCAGTCTGGCTATATGCACAGTGTGCTGACTTCCACTGTTATCTTCCTGGGGCCGTGAGAGCTGACTTTGGCCAGAAATGGTTAAACTCAATGCTAGGTTGGGCCCAGGTTCAAAAATAGGGCACAAATATTGTGGCTTACCAAGATATTTTCATCAGTAATTTATCATCTTATAAAACTAACATCAGCTATGCAACTATGTTTACTCTTTAGACATAGAATCATGAATAATCTCAATATTATATCATCTTTGTAACTATAAAAATAGCCCTTTTCAAGATAAATAACAATGGAGGAAAATGCAATTTTAGATTGTTAATCCAACAGCAAAATTTCTAAAGTAGTAGAGTTATCCATCAAATCACATACTGAGGCACTTAACATTTAAAATAAATAAATAAATAAAATTATGAATAATCAGTTGGCTATCTCTTTAGGTATACTACTTTCTGGAAGCTATAATAATTGTTGAAATACTATGCAAAATGGACTGATTATCAGAATAAAATGTATGTAATAGTTTCCTAATTTATCAAATACAAATTTAAAGTAAGAAAAATAACTAATCATACAAAACTGAAGAAAGATCCTTATTGATCTTCCTGGGTTCCTAGGACATGTGTGCTCAAATATTCAGTGGAATGTTATGACAATGTGAGGCTATTCATACATTCAATTGTTTGATTCACATTAAAAATACAGAATGTGATAAAAAAATTGACCTCCCATAACTGCTAATTATTAATAATTAATTATTCATGACAAAAATCTTAAGTCAAAAAATCTTTACTGATTATATCATAATTTAGGAGGAATGAGTAAAAGATAAATGGATATTCTCTACTCCCTCATTACTATATTGGAAAAGAAAAGGCATAATCCACCATGTGCTGTGTCGTGCTTAGCTGCTCAGTTGTGTCTGATTCTTTGCAACCCCATCGACTGTAACCAGCCAGGCTCCTCTGCCCTTGGGGCTTCTCCAGGCAAGAATCCTGGAGTGGGCTGCCCTGCCCTCCTCCAGGGGATCTTCCCAACCCAGGAATCGAACCCAGGTCTTTTACATTGTGGGCAGATTCCTTATCATCTGAGCCACCAGGGAAGCCCAGTTCACCATGTACCTCACATTATTTTTTTCTNCATGTGCTGTGTCGTGCTTAGCTGCTCAGTTGTGTCTGATTCTTTGCAACCCCATCGACTGTAACCAGCCAGGCTCCTCTGCCCTTGGGGCTTCTCCAGGCAAGAATCCTGGAGTGGGCTGCCCTGCCCTCCTCCAGGGGATCTTCCCAACCCAGGAATCGAACCCAGGTCTTTTACATTGTGGGCAGATTCCTTATCATCTGAGCCACCAGGGAAGCCCAGTTCACCATGTACCTCACATTATTTTTTTCTTGCAAAAACTACCTTAAAACACTGG
This sequence comes from Raphicerus campestris, assembly GCA_006410735.1. Taxonomy (NCBI): domain Eukaryota; kingdom Metazoa; phylum Chordata; class Mammalia; order Artiodactyla; family Bovidae; genus Raphicerus; species Raphicerus campestris. The sequence continues at coordinate 102,322 of SJYW01042153.1, read as the reverse complement.
GAGCAACCATGAACAGAGAATGAATAAAGAAGATGTGATCTATATATATATATAATGGAATACTATTCAGCCATAAAAAATAAAAATTTACCATTTCCAACAACATAGGTGATTCTATAGGTTACTATGCTAGAAGAAATAAGCCAGACAAGGACAAATATTGTATATTATCTCTTATATGTTGAATCTAAAAAATAAAACAAACAAATGAATATAACAAGACAGAAACACTCACAGATATAGAGAACACACTAGTGGTTACCAGAGAGGAAAGGGAAGAAGGGAAGGGCAAGATAGAGTTAGGGGGTTAAGAGGTACAAGCTACTAAGAATTAAATAAATAAATTGCAAGGATATATTGCACAGAATGGAAAATATAGCCAACATTTTAAAACAACTTTAAGAGAGTATAATCTTTAAAAAATACTGAATCACTGTATTGCATTGCTGCTGCTGCTGCTGCTGCTAAGTCACGTCAGTCACGTCCGACTCTGTTTGACCTCATAGACAGCAGCCCAACAGGTTCCTCTGTCCCTGGGATTCTCCAGGGAATACTGGAGTGGGTTGCCATTTCCTTCTCCAAAGCATGAAAGTGAAAAGTGAAAGTGAAGTCTCTCAGTTGTGTCCGACTCTTCTTGACCCTGTGGACTGTAGCCTACCAGGTTCCTCCATCCATGGGATTCTCCAGGCAAGAGTACTGGAGTGGGTTGCCATTGCCTTCTCCGCTATATTGCACACCAGAAGCTAATACAATCTTGTAAATCAACTATATTTCAATTAAAACATGGGGCCAAATTTTAAGATGTACTCATAAATGTATTAAGTCTGATAAATCTCTAATTCACTTCAGGGTAAGAACAATGGTATCCTGCCATGGTCTAGTTTTGCTGTACTTATTGTCAGCATATGATGAAATCGCTGAAGAAGGAAAAAGTACTCCTGGGAATTTCCAAATATTTCCACAATATTTCATGAAATACTAGATCTTGGATGTCAAGGCTAACTCTGGGTCATCAATCTATCATCTAATTAATTTCTCAGGCAATTAGCACCAAGAATAATTCTGATGCCTAGTTTTTAAATAATCCCTAGAGAATACAGGGATGGAATACAGAAAAACAGTTCACTGTTAAGTACTGACAAACCAAAAGAGCATTTTTTAAAAAGCCATCAAGTTTTGTTTTCAGTGTGAACCACAGAGATTGCTAGAGAAATTTCAACTTCCAGAATTTTTTTGCAGGAATTTCCTCTACTTTTTATGTCCAAATATGTACTGCTGCTTAAAATTTTAGATCTTAAAAAAAAATCTATGCATAAATTTTAATGAAATGAATTATCAGCATTCTATCAGTTGAAAATTTCATTTTAATAAGTCATCTTAAAAATTATTGTGAAACCAAAGTATACATATGCTATTGATCTTTATATGACATAATTATAATTAATCAAATAAAATAAACATAACATGAAATGTGCTAAATAGTTTGTTGCCATCCAAAGAACTGGCAGATTGAACACTTTGTTTAAATTTTTTATCTAGATAAGATAGAACTATTTCCAGATTAATAACTTCACAAAAAAATGTTTCTTTTAACCTATATGTTTATTTGCTTCTTTGCTTGTTTTATTGTGATATGTTGTGGTTTTATAGAAATATCTGTAGTGCTATCTTGTTATCAAAACATAATCATAGTGACAATCAGACACACTAAAATTCACCCAAAAGAGAACATAACTATTATTTGCATTATTTAAAGCAACCCATTTACAGACTATATGAGAACATGTGTGACTTAACAAGTCAACAGATGTTTGGAGAAAGAGCATATTGTGTTTTTTGGAAGTAATAAAATAAAATGGAGAATAACCAAGAGTTACACTTTAGCTATCAATTTTTGCTTCTGAAAAAAAATATTATTTCAGAAATATCTGTTAAATAACTCATGTTCCTTAGCAGCTAATAAAACAAATAATATGTAAGCTCCATCAGCACAGAAATCATTGTCTGCTTTTTCACTAATATATTCCAAACACTGATATGTTCCAAACTGCTTTTTACTTAAGTACTCAAAAAATATTTATTAAATAAGCAAATTATGACAAAATATCTAAATTTTTTTCTTTAATGAATTCTGACCCTGTTGATTCCTGAAAACAGTAGCTTTGACTTCAGGTTTTCAACAATGTGCCATCTTATTTTGTTACTTTGAGAAACATAATATAGAATATAACCATGCTCATGTATAGAAATTATATTTTCAAAGTACTATCATATCTCAAAACTCTCCCTTTCAATATTTACAAAGCTCTCTGAAGAAGAAGAAATTTAGTTGTAAGAAAAAATCATCTTTATTCCCAGCATATATTCATCAATGTCAAATAAACTTGAACTAGGAGCCTTTTAAGCCTCAAACCCTGCAGAGAGGAGTCCTGAGTCACAAGAGGAGAAATTGCCTTAAAACTGAGCAAACATTTCAAGTCAGTCTTTTAGGTTATCAGGATTAAAAGTAGGAACCGCTGTTCCAGGTGGAACAGGCCAATACTTGGAGTGATAAATTTCAAATTTGAGAGTAAATACAGTTCTTGGAGATCATTATCCCAAGGTTTCATCATACAAATAGGAAAAATTAAAGTCCAAGAAGATAAATTAATAGCCTAACATGTATCTAACAGTGAAACTAAATTCAAACTCCAGATTTGTTTCCAGTTCCATTTTTACTTCATCCATACAAGAAACATTAGAAATGGAAAGCGTATTTTTTATAATATCCATCTTGGAAAAATGTATCAAAGCCTGAGATAATCTATTGCAATAATGCCAGAGTTTGAACAGACTCTGCACTCTGTGAACTGAAATGGTGAGCATTGCCCATACTTACACAATAGCTACCCACATACCCTTGACACTATCCGCTCTGCATTATTTTCCACATCTCACCATCTATAGGTGCTGTATCTGCTCCCCCATCTCTGCCACCCCCGCCTTACTTCTTTTCATCTCTTATACTATTTCACATATTATGAGAAGCTTATTTGTGCTGTAACAACCGAAACCCAGCTCAGCGCAAGAATAGCAGCCCATATTTCTGCTATGGACCTGAAATCTGCCAACTGGCTGGCTTCACAAGCTGCAGGAGAAGGGAGATTGAAGCCATGTGTCAAGTCATCTCCTCCAGAAACAGCTCAAATATAAGCCCTGTTGTTAACAGGAAGACTGGCTCAGAAACACAAAGTCAGCAGTATCACGTGCAACCATAAAACAAGGCAATGGTAAGCGGTGAGTTGTGCACTGAGTAAGAGTAACCTACTTGGGCAAGCAGTTGTTTTAAAAATGAGTCATCAGTCCTCCCTAACGGACTTCAAGGGGATGATATCACACCGATGCCGGCTAAAATGAGCAAAATATGTCCAAGTTATTCCATTTGTGTCGTCCTTTGAAAATTTCATTGCCCAGAGAAAACTCTGACACAAGTGAGAGCTGGGTACATTCTCTGCGTGTCTTCCAGATCTTTTCTGTGATTTGTCATTACTGCAGGAACGCAGACCACACACAACGCTAGTTCTTCCACCACCACCCCAGAAATGCCCAAAGAACTTGAGCACTGTCCCTAAGAATTGGACCCAAAATACTTCACCCAAAATAGATGCCTATTCCTACTTGTAGAATGCTTTTTGGGTGGCTAGAAGGTTGTGGTAACTCCTAACCTCAAGAAACTTTCTATTTTAGGAGTCATTACAGTTTGGTTTAAAAGCATTTTCATTTGACTTGAGACTGAAGAGATTTATGGGGAACTACTTGCTCTGTGACAATCATGTAAAAGGATTAAATTTTGCTTTTGGATACTTCGCATTGTTGCAAGTTACAGTGACTTTCAAACTTAGGTTACTTTCACTTTTTAAAGTTGTTTTATTCAAAAGGTCAAAATATAACCTAAAAGTGATTTTGCAAAGTATTTTTGTCTCCAAGTTTTAAATATACATTTCTAGTTCCTTTACACACAGGACATCATTACTTAAAGAGCAATTTTTATGCCACACAATTTTTTTTTCAAGCATTAGAGACCCTTAAAATACAGCTTTAAAAACTGGAGGACATTTTTTTTTTGAAACAGCGTTAGGTGAACCAAAATTTAGATCAACCCTACAAATGCAGAAATTTTAGGTGGTCTCCCAGTTATGAAGAAATGAAGTTCTTTCCTGCTAATATGCTTTCATTTTTTTTAAACAATAAACAAATGGTTTTAATAGGATTTCCCCTACAACCACCAAAGTTGAAATTTAAGGGCATGCAACACTAATCCATAATTTCATTTAAATTGATGCTTTTTTAATAGTATTTTAGTTTCTTTTTTATTTTTTTAATTATGAAAGTATAGCACATTTATAGGAAATTTGGAAAATACAGAATAAGATTATATACAGTTCCAGTAAACAGCATGTTTTTTAATTTCAAAGGCAATGCATGATACTGTAATCTTGCCACACAGATAATCACTCTCAACATTTTGCTTCATATTCTTCCAGCTTTTCTGTCAATATTTATGTATTTTTAACTTTTATATCTTAATAAATATTTTTCCAGATTTTAAATTCTGGATTTTCCCTATTATAAAACAACAGTATAGTAGAGAGACCTAAAGACGACTTGGTTTTTCAGTCTTACAGATACTCTATCATTTCCACTACCTTGTTTATTAGTCAAGTTTATGTCTCTACTGCTCTACTTTAAAATATCCTTTTCCTAAAAACTGTTATTTTACCTATTTCTCTTCTTACTTGAGCATTTTTCAAATGCTTCAAAATCTTTTACCTAGTCTTTCTGAAATTGTATAGACTGTTTGCCTCCATTCCCGTCATAAAATGACTTCTTTAATTTAGTGCCTTTTGCCATTTTTCATTGACCTGTTCTGATGACATTTTCTCAATCTTTTTTTTATTAATTTCTCTCCCAGTGTGGCCTTTTGATCTCAGTAGTCTCAGGCAGTATCTTGACCCCTCTTCTCAATATTTTCCTCCCTTTAATGATCTTGCCAACTCTCATGCCTTGGAGGTATCACTAAAAGAAGGAAAATGTATAGGTATTATTTTTCAGAAAATTGTAAAAATTCTGTGGGCTTAATATTTCATAACTTTTTAAAATTTAATATTGTGAACCATTTCCTACGTCATTTACTATTTAATATCTTGAAATCTAGGTTAAATTCTATTATATGAAAATATATCATTATTTGACTAGTCTGTTGTTAATGGATATTAAGGAGTTTTTAACATTTATCCTAAACAATGCTGCTATGAACATCTACGCTTGCTATGAACATTAAACAAATGTCTTTTTATACGTTCTGATTATGCTCTTAAATTAGTTTTTAAATGGCTATTTCTAGGTCACTGCCTTTTTTTAATATTCTTAATTAATTTGGCCCAAATGCCCTCCAAAAGTGAAAAAGTGACAGTAAAGTCACTCAGTAGTGTCTGACTCTTTGCTACTCCATGGACAATACAATCCATGGAAATCTCCAGGCCAGAATACTGAAGTGGGTAGCCTTTCTCTTCTTGAGGGTATCTTCCCAACCCTGGGATCGAACCCAGATCTCCCACATGCAGGAGGATTCTTGACATTATTTCCTTTCTCTACTCTTTAACTATATTCTCTCCTTTCGCTCAGTCGTGTCTGACTCTTTGCAACCCCGTAGACTGTAACCTACGAGGCTTCTCTGTCCATGGGATTCTCCAGGCAAGAATACTGGAGTGGATTGCCATTTCCTTCTCCAGGGGATCTTCCTGACCCAGGGATCGAACCCGGGCCTCCCGCATTGGAGGCAGACTCTTTAACCTCTGAGCCACCAGGGAAGCCTTGTTAACTATATTAGACATTAATATTTTATATTACTGTGATGAGGAATAGATAGTGAAACACTATTCTTTCCATGAGTTATGACAGTTGCCCTTCTGGTTACAAAAATCTATTGAGTGAAACTTTGATTCTAGTGACAGAGGCTAGCTGGCACCTAATCCCATGATATCTCCTTTTGTCTTAATAGTGGGTACATTCTTCATTAAAGGAGAGTTTTTAATGTTTTTTGAAACAAAAATCCTGGTTGTCACAATTCAGACACTTTCTAGAAGGATTCTTTTTAAAATTCCTGTTTCCAAAAAAATAAACTCAAAATGGATTAAAGACCTAAATCTGAGGCCAGAAACTATTACGCTCTTAGAGGAAACCATAGGCAGCACACTCTTTGACATAAATTGAAGCAAGATTCTCTCTGAACCACCTCCTAGATTAATGGAAATAAAAACAAAAATAAATAAATTGGACCTAATTAAACATAAAAGCTTTGCACAGCAAAGGAAACTATAAACAAGATGAAAAGATAATCCTCAGAATGGGAGAAAATAATTGCAAAGGAAGAAACTGACAAAGGATTAATCTCCAAAATATATAAGCAGCCCATACAGCTCAGTATCAGAAAAATAAACAGCCCAATCAAAAAATGGGCAGAAAAGCTGAACAAACATTTCTCCAAAGAGAACGTACAGATGGCCCAAGATATGTGAAAAAATGTTTGAAATCACTCATTATTCGAGAAATGCAAATCAAAACTACAATGAGTTATCATCTCACACCAGTCAGAATGGCTATCATAAAAAAATCTACAAACAATAAATGCTGGAGAGGTTGTGGAGAAAAGGAAACCCTCCCGCACTGTTGGTGGGAATGTAAACTGATATAGCCATTATAGAGATCTTTTCAAACTGTGGTGCTGCAGAAGACTCTTAAGAGTTCCTTGGATGGCAATGAGATCAAACAAGTCATTTTTTTAAAATGTTCATGATTACATATTTTTAAAAATTTTTTTAATTTATTTTAATTGGAGGCTAATTACTTTACAATATTGTAGTGGTTTTTGCCATACATTCACATGAGTTAGCCATGGGTGTACATGTGCTCTCCATCCTGACCCTTCCTCCCTCCTCCCTCCCCATTCCATCCCTCAGGGTCATCCCAGTGCACCAGCCCTGAGCACCCTGTCTCATGCATTGAACCTGGACTGGCAATCTATTTCACAAATGGTAATATACATGTTTCAATGCTATTCTCTCAAATCATCCCACCCTCATCTTCTCCCACAGAGTCCAAAAGACTGTTTTTTCTATCTGTGTCTCTTGCTGTCTCACATATAGGGTCATCATTACATTCTTTCTAAATTCCATATATATGCCTTAATATATGGTATTGGTGTTTTTCTTTCTGACTTACTTCAGTCTGTATAATAGGCTCCAGTTTCATCCACCTCATTAAAACTGATTCAAATGTATTCTTTTTAATGGCTGAGTAATATTCCATTGTGTATATGTACCATAGCTTTCTTATCCATCCATCTGCTGATGGACATGTAGGTTGCTTCCATGTACTGGCTACTGTAAACAGTGCTGTGGTGAACATTAGGGTACACATGTCTCTTTCCACTCTGGTTTCTTCAGTGTGTATGCCCAGCAGTGGGGTTGCTGGGTTGTTCAGTTCAGTTCAGTCATGTCCAGCTCTTTGCGACCCCATGAATCACAGCACGCCAGGCCTCCTTATCCATCACCAACTCCCAGAGTTCACCCAAACTCACGTCCATCGAGTCGGTGATGCCATCCATCCATCTCATCCTCTATCATCCCCTTCTCCTCCTGCCCCCCAATCCCTCCCAGCATCAGAGTATTTTCCAATGAATCAAATCCTCGCATGAGGTGGCCAAAGTACTGAAGTTTCAGCTTCAGCATCATTCCTTCCAAAGAAATCCCAGGGCTGATCTCCTTCAGAATGGACTGGTTGGATCTCCTTGCAGTCCAAAGGACTCTCAAGAGTCTTCTCCAACACCTCAGTTCAAAAGCATTAATTCTTCGGCGCTCAGCTTTCTTCACAGTCCAACTCTCACATCCATACATGACCACTGGAAAAACCATAGCCTTGACTAGACGAACCTTAGTCAGCAAAGTAATGTCTCTGCTTTTGAATATGCTATCTAGGTTGGTCATAACTTTTCTTCCAAGGAGTAAGCGTCTTTTAATTTCATGGCTGCAATCACCATCTGCAGTGATTTTGGAGCCCCCCAAAATAAAGTCTGACACTGTTTCCACTGTTTCCCCATCTATTTCCCATGAAGTGATGGGACTGGATGCAATGATCTTCATTTTCTGAATGTTGAGCTTTAAGCCAACTTTTTCACTCTCCTCTTTCACTTTCATCAAGAGGCTTTTTAGCTCCTCTTCACTTTCTGTCATAAGGGTGGTGTCATCTGCATATCTGAGGTTATTGATATTTCTCCTGGCAGTCTTGATTCCAGCTTCTGTTTCTTCCAGCCCAGAGTTTCTCATGATGTACTCTGCATATAAGTTAAATAAGCAGTGTGACAATATACAGCCTTGATGTACTCCTTTTCCTATTTGGAACCAGTCTGTTTTTCCATGTCCAGTTCTAACTGTTGCTTCCTGACCTGCATACAGGTTTCTCAAGAGGCAGGACAGGTGGTCTGGTATTCCCAACTCTTGAAGAATTGTCCACAGTTTATTGTGATCCACACAGTCAAAGGCTTTGGCATAATCAATAAAGCAGAAATAGATGTTTTTCTGGAACTCTCTTGCTTTTTCCAAAACCAGCTTGAACATCAGGGCGTTCGTGGTTCACGTATTGCTGAAGCCTGGCTTGGAGAATTTGAGCATTACTTTATTAGCATGTGAGATGAGTGCAATTGTGCGGTAGTTTGAGCAGTCTTTGGCATTGCATTTCTTTGGGATTGGAATGAAAACTGACCTTTTCCAGTCCTGTGGCCACTGCCGAGTTTTCCAAATTTGCTGGCATATTGAGTGCAATACTTTCACAGCATCATCTTTCAGGATTTGAGATAGCTCACCTGGAATTCCATCACCTCCACTAGCTTTGTTCATAGTGATGCTTTCTAAGGCCCTCTTGACTTCACATTCCAGGATGTCTGGCTCTAGATGAGTGATTACACCATTGTGATTTCTTGGTCGTGAAGATCTCTTTTGTACAGTTCTTCTGTGTATTCTTGCCACCACCTCCACATTGTTCTCCATAGTGGCTGTCATAGTGTGTATTCCCACCAACAGTGTAAGAGGGTTCCATTTTCTCTGCACGTTCTCCAACATTTTTTGCTTGTAGACTTTTTGCTAGCAGCCATTCTGATCAGCATGAGATGGTACCTCATTTTGGTTTTGATTTGCATTTCTCTGATAATGAATGATTTTGAGTATCTTTCCATGTGTTTGTTAGCCATCTGTATGTCTTCTTTGGAGAAATGTCTGTTTAGTTCTTTGGCCCATTTTTTATTGGGTCGCTTATTTTTCTGGAATTGAGCTGCAGGAGTTGCTTGTATATTTTTGAGATTCATTCATCAGTTGCTCCATTTGCTATTATTTTCTCCCATTCTGAAGGCTGTCTTTTCACCTTGCTTACCGTTTCCTTCATTGTGCAAAAGCTTTTAATTAGGTTCCATTTGTTTATTTTTCCTTTTATTTCCAATATTCTGGGAGGTGGGTCATAGAGGATCCTGCTATGATTTATGTCAGAGAGTGTTTTGCTTATGTTTTCCTCTAGGAGTTTTATAGTTTCTGGTCTTACATTTAGATCTTTAATCCATTTTGAGTTTATTTTTGTGTGTGGTGTTAGAAAGTGTTCTTTTACAAGTGGTTGACCAGTTTTCACAGCACCACTTGTTAAAGAGATTCTTTTCTCCATTGTATATTTTTACCTCCTTTGTCAAAGATAAGATGTCCATAGATGCATGGATTTATCTCTGGGCTTTCTATTTTGTTTCATTAATCTATGTTTCTGTCTCTGTGCCAGTACCATACTGTCTTGATGACTGTTGTTTTGTAGTAGAGCCTGATGTCAGACAGGTTGATTCCTCCAGTTCCATTTTTCTTTCTCAAGATTGTTTAGGCTATTCGAGATTTTTTGTATTTCCATACAAATTGTGAAATTATTTGTTCTAGTTCTCTGAAAAATACCATTGGTAGCTTGATAGGGGTTGCACTGAATCTATAGTTTGCTTTGGGTAGTATACTCATTTTCAATATATTGATTCTTCTGATCCATGAACATGGCATATTTCTCCATTTTTTTGTGTCATCTTTGATTTATTTCATCAGTGTTTTATAGATTTCTATATATAGGTCTTTTGTTTCTTTAGGTAGATTTATTCCTAAGTATTTTATTCTTTTCATTGCAATGGTGAATGGAATTGTTTCCTTAATTTCTCTTTGTTTTCTCATTGTTAGTGTATATTAATGCAAGGGATTTCTGTGTGTTAATTTTATATCCTGCAACTTTACTATATTTATTGATTAGCTCTAGTAATTTTCTGGTGGAGTCTTCAGGGTTTTCTATGTACAGTATCATGTCATCTGCAAACAGTGAGAGTTTTACTTCTTCTTTTCCAATCTAGATTCCTTTTATTTCTTTCTCTTCTCTGATTGCTGTGTCTAAAACTTTCAAAACTATGTTGAATAGTAGTAGTGAGAGTGGGCATCCTTGTCTTGCTCCTTACTTTAGGGGAAATTCTTTCATTTTTCACCATTGAGGATAATATTTGCTGTGGATTTGTCATATATAGTTTTTATTATGTTGACGTATGTTCCTTCTATGCCTGCTTTCTAGAGGGTTTTTATCATAAATGGATGTTGAATTTTGTCAAAGGCTTTCTCTGCATATATTGAGATAATCATATGGTTTTTATCTTTCAATTTGTTAATATGGTGTATCATATTGTTTGATTTGTGAAAGTTGAAGAATCCTCGCATCCCTGGGATAAAGCCCACTTGGTCATGATGTATGATCTTTTTAATATGTTGTTGGATTCCATTTGGTAGAATTTCAAACAAGTCATTCTTAAGGGAAATCAACCTTGAATATTCTTTGGAAAGACTGATGCTGAACTGAAACTCCAATACTTTGGCCACCTGATGGCAAACAGCTGACTCACTGAAAAAGACCCTGGTGCTAGGAAAGATTGAGGGCAGGAGGAGAAGGTGGAAACAGAGGATGAGATGGTTGGATGGCACCATTGACTCAATGGACATGAACTTGGGGAAACTCCAGGAGATGGTAAGGGACAGAGAAGCCTGGCCTGCTGCAGTCCATGGGGTCGCAATGAGTTGGACATGATTTGGCAATTGAACAACAACAACAACAAATCCCTTTAAGAAAAAAACTAGGAATAAATCTACTATATGACCAAGCAATCCCACAATACCATGCATATACCCTGAGAAAGCAACAATTCTAAAAGATACATGTTTCCCAGTATGCATTGCAGCAATATTTACAATAGTCAAGACATAGAAGTAACCTAGGTGTCTATCAACAGATGAACAAATAAAGAAGATGTGGTACATATATACAATGTAATATTACTGAGCCATAAAAAGAAACAAATTTGAGTCAGCAGTAGCAAAGTGGATAAACCTAGAGCCTCTTATGGAGAGTAAGTCAGAAAGAGAAAACAAATATCATATATTAATGCAGAAATATGGAATCTAGAAAAAATGCTAGAGGTTAATCTATTTACAGGGAGGGGATGGAGACACAGATGTCAATAACATGTTTGTGGACACAGAGGGGAAGATGAGGGTGGGACAAATTGAGAAAGTAGCATTGACATATATACAGTATCATGTGTAAAAGAGTGGGAACTTGCTATATAATACAAGGGCCCTAACCTGGTGCTCTGTGATGACCTAGAGAGGTGGGATGGGGTGAGGGGAGGGAGGCTCAAGAAGGAGGGGATGTATTTCAATCTCTGGATTGGGAAGATCCTCTGGAGAAGGGAATGGCAATCCACTCCAGTATTCTTGCCTGGAGAATTCCATGGACAAGGAAGTCTGGCGGGCTACAGTTTATGAGGTCACAAAGAGANCTTTAATCCATTTTGAGTTTATTTTTGTGTGTGGTGTTAGAAAGTGTTCTTTTACAAGTGGTTGACCAGTTTTCACAGCACCACTTGTTAAAGAGATTCTTTTCTCCATTGTATATTTTTACCTCCTTTGTCAAAGATAAGATGTCCATAGATGCATGGATTTATCTCTGGGCTTTCTATTTTGTTTCATTAATCTATGTTTCTGTCTCTGTGCCAGTACCATACTGTCTTGATGACTGTTGTTTTGTAGTAGAGCCTGATGTCAGACAGGTTGATTCCTCCAGTTCCATTTTTCTTTCTCAAGATTGTTTAGGCTATTCGAGATTTTTTGTATTTCCATACAAATTGTGAAATTATTTGTTCTAGTTCTCTGAAAAATACCATTGGTAGCTTGATAGGGGTTGCACTGAATCTATAGTTTGCTTTGGGTAGTATACTCATTTTCAATATATTGATTCTTCTGATCCATGAACATGGCATATTTCTCCATTTTTTTGTGTCATCTTTGATTTATTTCATCAGTGTTTTATAGATTTCTATATATAGGTCTTTTGTTTCTTTAGGTAGATTTATTCCTAAGTATTTTATTCTTTTCATTGCAATGGTGAATGGAATTGTTTCCTTAATTTCTCTTTGTTTTCTCATTGTTAGTGTATATTAATGCAAGGGATTTCTGTGTGTTAATTTTATATCCTGCAACTTTACTATATTTATTGATTAGCTCTAGTAATTTTCTGGTGGAGTCTTCAGGGTTTTCTATGTACAGTATCATGTCATCTGCAAACAGTGAGAGTTTTACTTCTTCTTTTCCAATCTAGATTCCTTTTATTTCTTTCTCTTCTCTGATTGCTGTGTCTAAAACTTTCAAAACTATGTTGAATAGTAGTAGTGAGAGTGGGCATCCTTGTCTTGCTCCTTACTTTAGGGGAAATTCTTTCATTTTTCACCATTGAGGATAATATTTGCTGTGGATTTGTCATATATAGTTTTTATTATGTTGACGTATGTTCCTTCTATGCCTGCTTTCTAGAGGGTTTTTATCATAAATGGATGTTGAATTTTGTCAAAGGCTTTCTCTGCATATATTGAGATAATCATATGGTTTTTATCTTTCAATTTGTTAATATGGTGTATCATATTGTTTGATTTGTGAAAGTTGAAGAATCCTCGCATCCCTGGGATAAAGCCCACTTGGTCATGATGTATGATCTTTTTAATATGTTGTTGGATTCCATTTGGTAGAATTTCAAACAAGTCATTCTTAAGGGAAATCAACCTTGAATATTCTTTGGAAAGACTGATGCTGAACTGAAACTCCAATACTTTGGCCACCTGATGGCAAACAGCTGACTCACTGAAAAAGACCCTGGTGCTAGGAAAGATTGAGGGCAGGAGGAGAAGGTGGAAACAGAGGATGAGATGGTTGGATGGCACCATTGACTCAATGGACATGAACTTGGGGAAACTCCAGGAGATGGTAAGGGACAGAGAAGCCTGGCCTGCTGCAGTCCATGGGGTCGCAATGAGTTGGACATGATTTGGCAATTGAACAACAACAACAACAAATCCCTTTAAGAAAAAAACTAGGAATAAATCTACTATATGACCAAGCAATCCCACAATACCATGCATATACCCTGAGAAAGCAACAATTCTAAAAGATACATGTTTCCCAGTATGCATTGCAGCAATATTTACAATAGTCAAGACATAGAAGTAACCTAGGTGTCTATCAACAGATGAACAAATAAAGAAGATGTGGTACATATATACAATGTAATATTACTGAGCCATAAAAAGAAACAAATTTGAGTCAGCAGTAGCAAAGTGGATAAACCTAGAGCCTCTTATGGAGAGTAAGTCAGAAAGAGAAAACAAATATCATATATTAATGCAGAAATATGGAATCTAGAAAAAATGCTAGAGGTTAATCTATTTACAGGGAGGGGATGGAGACACAGATGTCAATAACATGTTTGTGGACACAGAGGGGAAGATGAGGGTGGGACAAATTGAGAAAGTAGCATTGACATATATACAGTATCATGTGTAAAAGAGTGGGAACTTGCTATATAATACAAGGGCCCTAACCTGGTGCTCTGTGATGACCTAGAGAGGTGGGATGGGGTGAGGGGAGGGAGGCTCAAGAAGGAGGGGATGTATTTCAATCTCTGGATTGGGAAGATCCTCTGGAGAAGGGAATGGCAATCCACTCCAGTATTCTTGCCTGGAGAATTCCATGGACAAGGAAGTCTGGCGGGCTACAGTTTATGAGGTCACAAAGAGACACGACTGAACAACTAACACGCACACCCATATAAATATACATATGTGTGTATATATATATATGTGTGTGTGTGTGTGTGTGTGTGTGTGTATGTGTATATATATGTTTATATGTGTGTGCATATATGTGTATATATATGTTTATATGTGTGTGTATATATGTATATTATATATATATATAATTATGACTGATTCATGTTGTTGTATGGCATAAACCAACACAATATTTGTAAAGAAATTTTCCTCCAATTAAAAAAACATTTTTAAGGAAATGAAAAGGAAAATCCTGTGTATTTCAGTTGATGTAGAAAAAGGATAAAGGCTAGTAAGCAGTGGGGGATGAACAGAAAGAATACATCAAACCAACTCTTGTGGATCGTTTTCCTCCAACTGTTAAGAAAGAGGGGGTGGGGTTCTTCTTTGAAGAAGTTCCAGTCAAATCCTCAAAAATGTGCCATAAGGCAAAACTTTGGGAGTGGGACCAGTGTTGAATAAGTTACCTGATAATCAATCATCTTCAACTTGCTGTCCTACTGGTTTTAAAGTGGCCCTGCCTCTTGATTTTCCCATCACACTCAATGACATAGCCAGTGTCTTACATGCATAGAATGAAAATCTGCTGTCATCCTTGAATCTGTACTCTCTCAATTTCTATATCCAAAATAGTTCTTACCTGTTTCTTCTTTTCCATTCTTCTTACAATCACTGTAGATCAGAATCTCTTTGCTTTTTATTTTAACCAGGGGTTTTCTCTTGAGGATATTCAAGGAACAAGCGAGACTTGGAATTGGACCAGAGAGGGGCATGTGAACCAGGACTCTGAGATCCAACTCTGCTTCAACCTGATGCAACTGTCAGGGTTGTGGGTACAGTTGTCAGATTGAGCAAATAAAAATAGAGGATACTCAGTTATACTTAAATTTCACAAAAATAATAAATAATATTTTAGTATAAATATGCATCAACTATTGCATGGGGCATACTTCTACTAAAAATTTATCTGTTATTTATCTTAAATTTAACTTGAACTGTATGCATGCTTAGTCACTCAGTGTTAAGTCTTTGTTACCCTTTGGACTATAGCCTGCCAGGCTCCTCTACCGATGGGATTGTCCAGGCAAGAATACTGGAGTGGGTTGCTGTGTCCTTCTCCAAGGGATCTTCTGGACCTAGGGATCAAACCCACATCTCCTGTGTCTCCTGCATTGCAGATGGATTCTTTTACCCACTGAGCTATGAACTGAGCATCTTGTATTTTACCTGACAGCCCTAGTTACAGGTTGCAGAAATCAGGAAAGAGGTGGTATCTGAGTAAAGGTTCAAGGTACTTCAACTGTGTCTTATCACGTCTAAAAAATGGCCACATGTCTTGAAACCTAAAACTCCATGGGATATAGATAAATATTTGAATGTTTGAAACCAGGCTCGAAGGTCTGTAGAGAATTCATATCACTTTATCTGCCTAATTTGGAATGGCGAGAATTAGACTGTACTTTCAACCAGGGTAGGCTCAAGTCAAAAATAAGAGTTTTAGAACATAGATTCTAAAATATTTTATAATATGAAGTTCACTGAAACAGTGGGACACAATACTATGTGTGTATATAAGATGTATCATATATACAAAAAGAGATAAATATATATGTTGATATATATTGTCATCATTACACACTTTATATAAGCACATGAATATATATACACACATAGAAATAGTAAAAGAATAGAAGAAAAAACATTAATATATTAACTAGTTATTTCTGGGTTCGCATTTTGGAATGCAAAGTCAAGTGGGGCTTATGAAACATCACAATGAACAAATCTAGTGGAGGTGATGGAATTCCAGTTGAGCTATTTTAAATCCTGAAAGATGATGCTGTGAAAGTGCTGCACTCAATATGCCAGCAAATTTGGAAAACTCAGCAGTGGCCACAGGACTGGAAAAGGTCAGTTTTTATTCTAATCCCAAAGAAAAGCAATGCCAAAGAATGCTCAAACTACCACACAATTGCACTCACTTCACACATAGCGAAGTAATGCTCAAAATTCTCCAAGCCAGGCTTCAACACTACATGAACCATGAACTTCCAGATGTTCAAGCTGGCTTTAGAAAAGGCAGAGGAACCAGAGATCAAATTGCCAACATCTGTTGGATCATTGAAAAAGCAAGAGTTCTAAAAACAAAATCTATTTCTGCTTTATTGACTATGCCAAAGCCTTTGACCGTGTGGATCACAACAAACTGTAGAAAATTCTTCAATAGATGGAAATACCTGACCACCTTACCTTCCTCCTGAGAAATCTGTATGCAGGTCAGGAAGCAGCAGTTAGAACTAGAAATGGAACAACAGACTGGTTCCAAATAGGAAAAGGAGTATGTCAAGGCTGTATATTGTCACCCTGCTTATTTAATTTATATTCAGAGTACATCATGGGAAATGCCATGTTGGATGATGCACAAGCTGGAATCAAGATTGCCAGGAGAAATATCAATAGCCTCAGATACGCAAATGACACTACCCTTATGGAGTAAAGCAAAGGAGAACTAAAGAGCCTCTTGATGAAAGTGAAAGAGGAGAGTGAAAAAGCTGTCTTAAAACTCAACATCCAAAAAACTAAGATCAGGGCATCCAGTCCCATCACTTCATGGCAAATTGATGGGAAAACAGTGGAAACAGTGAGAAACTTTATTTTGGGGGGCTCAAAATCACTGCAGATGGTGATTGCAGCCATGAAATTAAAAGATGCTTGCTCCTTGGAAGAAAAGTTATGACCAACCTAGGCAATATATTAGAAAGCAGAGACATTACTTTGCCAACAAAGGTCCATCTAGTCGAAGCTATGGTTTTTCCAGTAGAAATTTTCAATATGAGAATTGTACTATAAAGAAAGCTGAACACCGAAGAATTGATGTTGAATAGAACTGTGGTGTTGGAGAAGACTCTTGAGAGTCCCTTGGATTGCAAGGAGATCAAACAAGTCAATCCTAAAGGAAATCAGTCCTGAATATTCATTGGAAGGACTGATGCTGAAGTTGAAACTCCAATACTTTGGTCACCTGATGCGAAAAACTGACTCATTGGAAAATACCTGGATGCTTGGAAAGATTGAAGGCAGGAAGAAAAGGAGATGACCAACGATGAGATGGTTGGATGGTATCACCGACTCGATGGACATGAGTTTGATCAAGCTCTGGGAGGTGGTGATGGACAGGGAAACCTGGTGTGCTGCGGTCCTTGGGAATGCAAAGAGTAAAACACGACTGAGCTACTGAACTGAACTGATACTTTTGCCACACTATGGACTGTAGCCCACCAGGCTCCTCTGTCCATGGATATTCCAGGCAAGAATACTGGAGTGGGTTGCCATTTCCTTCTCTAGGGGATCTTCCTGACCCAGGAATTGAAGCCGCCATGTCTCTTGCTTCTCCTGCATTGGCAAGCAGATTCTTTACCATTGTGTCATGTGGGAAGGTGGGATCATGACTGAATAATTTAAATATGTGGCATTTTTCAAATTTCCTCTACAGTCTTCAAAGAAGAGTTTTCTAATATTGCTCAGTTTCAACATGGAAATATTTTTCAAATATACAGCATGACTTTTTAAAAACCCCATTTCCCCAAATATTCTCAAATAACCAACATGTCTCCTAAAGTCTTTCTTTTCCCACCCACATTTCAAAGTCTTCTCAAATCTGCCGTATTAGTCAAAACATATTCTATTCCAAGACTTAGATAACAGAGTAACTTATATCATAACTGAAAAGTCCAAGAATGGTTTTGACTTTAAGCATAGTGGAAAGGGCAATGGCAGCCCACTCTGGTACTCTTGCCTGAACAATCCCATGGATAGAGGAGCCTGGTAGGCTGCAGTCCATGGGGTTGGGAAGAGTCGGACATGACTGAGTGACTTCACTTTCACTTTTCACTTTCATGCATTGAAGAAGGCAATGGCAACCCACTCCAGTATTCTTGCTTGGAGAATTCCAAAGATGGCGGAGCCGTCGGGCTGCCGTCTATGGGGTTGCACAGAGTCAGACATGACTGAAGCGACTTAGCAGCAGCAGCATATTTTCAAACCAAATTTTTTGGATGCCCTAAAGAGTGGACTTTTGAGCAAAAACAGTTATTCATGGGGAACCTTGATATATTATATTAATATTCTCTCTTTTAAACTTAATTCAAACACTACTTCCTTAATCTTTCAGTTCAATTTATAAATGATATTATTCCATGTATCAGTTGAATCTCTTTTAATGATCATTGGCTGCAGAGATTTTACAATGTAATTACTTATATACATTCCCTTCAATATTTTGAAATTGTAGTTTAAAATGTAATATTTTTGATTCCCGTTTAAAGCACAGCCAGATGATTAGAGAAGCCTCTGTATGCACTTCAGTAATTATCATAAATAAATATTAGCTTCAAGATTTCCTATATGGTCAAATCTTATAATGTAAGAATTCAACTAATCATCAGACATTTAAGCAAATTACTCTGCTTAAATCTAAATCTGCTTTATTGACTATGCCAAAGCCTTTGGCTGTGTGGATCACAAGAAACTGTGGAAAATTCTGAGAGAGATGGGAATACCAGACCACCTAACCTGCCTCTTAAGAAATCTGTAGGCAGGACAGGAAGCAACAGTTAGAACTGGACATGGAACAACAGACTGGTTCCAAATAGGAAAAGGAGTACATCAAGGCTGTATATTGTCACACTGCTTATTTAACTTATATGCAGAGTACATCATGAGAAACGTTGGACTGGAAGAAACATAGGCTGGAATCAAGATTGCTGGGAGAAATATCAATAACCTCAGATATGCAGATGACACCACCCTTATGGCAGAAAGTGAAGAGGAGCTAAAAAGCCTCTTGATGAAAGTGAAAGAGAAAAGTGAAACAGTTGGCTTAAAGCTCAACATTCAGAAAACGAACATCATGGCATCCGGTCCCATCACTTCATGGGAATTAGATGGGGAAACAGTAGAAATAGCATCAGACTATTTCTCTGGGCTCCAAAATCACTGCAGATGGTGACTGCAGCCATGAAATTAAAAGACGTTTACTCCTTGGAAGAAAAGTTATGACCAACCTAGATAGCATATTCAAAAGCAGAGACATTATTAGTCAAGGCTATGGTTTTTCCTGTGGTCATATATGGATGTGAGAGTGGACTGTGAAGAAGGCTGAGCGCCAAAGAATTGATGCTTTTGAACTGAGGTGTTGGAGAAGACTCTTGAGAGTCCCTTGGACTGCAAGGAGATCCAACCAGTCCATTCTGAAGATCAACCCTGGGATTTCTTTGGAAGGAATGGTGCTAAAGCTGAAACTCCAGTACTTAGCCACTTCATGCAAAGAGTTGTCTCATTGGAAAAGACTCTGATGCTGAGAGGGACTGGGGGCAGGAAGAGAAGGAAATGACCAAGGATGAGATGGCTAGATGGCATCACGGACTCGATGGACATGAGTCTGAGTGAACACTGAGAGATGGTAATGAACGGGAGGCCTGGCGTGCTGCGATTCATGGGGTCACAGAGAGTCAGACATGACTGAGCGACTGAACTGACTGACTGAAGCAAATTACTCAGTCCATTACTCAGTTATGCATTCGCTACTGTTTCAGGATAAAAATCTCTATAAGTTTTTTTTTTTTTTTAAGCTTAAGCTGCTAAAATCTGGACAAGTTTTTTTGGGGGGGAAATAGCTAAGATGACAAAGAATTAGCCTGCAATGCAGGAGATCCAGGTTTAATCCATGGGTCAGGAAGATCCCCTGAAGGAGGAAATGGCAACCCATTCCAGTATTCTTGCCTAGAGAATTCCATGAACAGAGGAACCAGGCAGGGTATGGTCCATGGGGTCGCAAAGAGTCATATATGACTGAGCGACTAACACTATCACCTTTTACTTTTCAAACTGCTGAAATCTGCACAAATTATATTTCGCCACAAAAATCTGCATTCCTATAGATTTGAGTGCTTCACCCCTCCATGCTCAATTCTCAGAGCTCACTTCTCCTTGGAGTTAAAGACATTTATCCCCTACAAGGCAACCACCTTCTCAGCTGAGGCTGAGGTGGCTTGAAGACCAGGGGGTTCCTCTGGGGTGTGAAATCTGGAATTGGAGTTATCCAAGATCATGACCCTAAAAACTAACTTAAACTTATTTCTGTGATTAGTGTGTCATGGTATCTGCTTAGAAGTCCCTAGATTCCATATCTTTGGGTTAAATCTTATCATTTCTTAACTCTCCCAGCTTATCCCAGAAAATTAGTGTTTCAGATAAACTACTATTTCTCTGAGCAAACAATGAATGTATGTGTGCTAAATCTCTTCAGTCATGTTCTACTCTGTGTGTATGTGAACACACACTTCCTTAAATATTTGTTGGTTTTGTGTTCTTTAGCTCTCTAGAAGTATCTATATGTCTCTCTCACAATTCTAATACTGGATGCCACATATCACAGGCACAACCCCAGGAGGCACCAGAGACCACAGTGTGAACCAGACCTTCTGAAATTGTGCACCTTTCAAAGGTATTAAAGCTTTTTCATGGAATCATGACATTCTTTTAATTGGAAGAAATCCTGTATTACTTCATATCATTCTTATCAGCTGATTTGCCACCCTTAAAAATATTAAAATCTACTGATTAAATTGTCATGTATCTTAACCTTCAGTGACAGCTTCTAAGGTTATTCTAAGGATAATCACAGAGAAAATTAAAAATCCAGGAGACGTCAGTCTTCCCTCATGACTTGATCCAGTACAATTAGAGCTGTCTCTTTTCATCTCTCAGTTCTCAATTCTGTTTTTTATCTCTTTCTTCTTTCTATATTGTCCTTTGTTCTACCAGTGTCTTTCTTCTCTTTCTCGAGGAAATTTCCAATCCTCTTTAATTTTTTTCACTTTTTAAAATTCTATTTATTACTCGAGGTTACATAACACCCCACCTGAAGGTTCTTAGGTAACCCAGAACTTGCCAAACTTTATATTGAGAAAATATTGATGCTATAATTTTTGAAGAAAACAAATATCTTTCTTCTAAACCATCTTTAAAATTCTGTCCATAAGAAGAAATTGGATCAAAAACCAACAATAGAAAGTAATAGCAGACATTTTAGTACCATTTTGTTTTCATTTATGTTTAGAGGGCTGTCTTTAAAACCCTAGGCTTTGTTGACTTATAGTTGGACAACTTTAGCCTTGTTTCATACAAAATCACTATTCTCTCTGAGCTACTAAAGCATATTAATTTCTTTCCTGTAGATGATAAGAAGTCTAAGTGGCAGTCAGGTACCATGATTTTGATGCATCTTTGTATTTTCCCCAAGACCTGGCACAGGGCCCATCATATGCTAGCATGTGTTGAATCTGTAAAAACTGTAATAAAAACAGATACTATGTTAATCAAATTCAACAATGACCTGGAACCAAGGGAATCACATATTCTGATTAACTGACTGAAATAAGATGCAAAGAAGGTCTCAGTTCAGTTCAGTTCAGTCGCTCAGTCATGTCCGACTCTTTGCAACCTCATGAATTACAGCACACCAGGACTCCCTGTCCATCACCAACTCCGGGAGTTGACTCAAACTCATGTCCGTTGAGTCGGTGGTGCCATCCAACCATCTCATCCTCTGTTGTCCCCTTTGCCTCCTGCCCCCAACCCCTCCCAGCATAAGAGTCTTTTCCAATGAGTCAACTCTTCTCATGAGGTGGCCAAAGTACTGGAGTTTCAGCTTTAGCATCATTCCTTCCAAAGAACACCCAGGACTGATCTCCTTTAGAATGGACTGGTTGGATCTCCTTACAGTCCAGGAGACTCTCAAGAGTCTTCTCCAACACAACAGTTCAAAAGCATCAATTCTTTGGCATTCAGCTTTCTTCACAGTCCAACTCTCACATCCATACATGACCACTGGAAAAACTATAGCCTTGACTAGACGGACCTTTGTTGGCAAAGTAATGTCTCTGCTTTTGAATATGCTATCTAGGTTGGNACTGAACTGAACTGATACTTTTGCCACACTATGGACTGTAGCCCACCAGGCTCCTCTGTCCATGGATATTCCAGGCAAGAATACTGGAGTGGGTTGCCATTTCCTTCTCTAGGGGATCTTCCTGACCCAGGAATTGAAGCCGCCATGTCTCTTGCTTCTCCTGCATTGGCAAGCAGATTCTTTACCATTGTGTCATGTGGGAAGGTGGGATCATGACTGAATAATTTAAATATGTGGCATTTTTCAAATTTCCTCTACAGTCTTCAAAGAAGAGTTTTCTAATATTGCTCAGTTTCAACATGGAAATATTTTTCAAATATACAGCATGACTTTTTAAAAACCCCATTTCCCCAAATATTCTCAAATAACCAACATGTCTCCTAAAGTCTTTCTTTTCCCACCCACATTTCAAAGTCTTCTCAAATCTGCCGTATTAGTCAAAACATATTCTATTCCAAGACTTAGATAACAGAGTAACTTATATCATAACTGAAAAGTCCAAGAATGGTTTTGACTTTAAGCATAGTGGAAAGGGCAATGGCAGCCCACTCTGGTACTCTTGCCTGAACAATCCCATGGATAGAGGAGCCTGGTAGGCTGCAGTCCATGGGGTTGGGAAGAGTCGGACATGACTGAGTGACTTCACTTTCACTTTTCACTTTCATGCATTGAAGAAGGCAATGGCAACCCACTCCAGTATTCTTGCTTGGAGAATTCCAAAGATGGCGGAGCCGTCGGGCTGCCGTCTATGGGGTTGCACAGAGTCAGACATGACTGAAGCGACTTAGCAGCAGCAGCATATTTTCAAACCAAATTTTTTGGATGCCCTAAAGAGTGGACTTTTGAGCAAAAACAGTTATTCATGGGGAACCTTGATATATTATATTAATATTCTCTCTTTTAAACTTAATTCAAACACTACTTCCTTAATCTTTCAGTTCAATTTATAAATGATATTATTCCATGTATCAGTTGAATCTCTTTTAATGATCATTGGCTGCAGAGATTTTACAATGTAATTACTTATATACATTCCCTTCAATATTTTGAAATTGTAGTTTAAAATGTAATATTTTTGATTCCCGTTTAAAGCACAGCCAGATGATTAGAGAAGCCTCTGTATGCACTTCAGTAATTATCATAAATAAATATTAGCTTCAAGATTTCCTATATGGTCAAATCTTATAATGTAAGAATTCAACTAATCATCAGACATTTAAGCAAATTACTCTGCTTAAATCTAAATCTGCTTTATTGACTATGCCAAAGCCTTTGGCTGTGTGGATCACAAGAAACTGTGGAAAATTCTGAGAGAGATGGGAATACCAGACCACCTAACCTGCCTCTTAAGAAATCTGTAGGCAGGACAGGAAGCAACAGTTAGAACTGGACATGGAACAACAGACTGGTTCCAAATAGGAAAAGGAGTACATCAAGGCTGTATATTGTCACACTGCTTATTTAACTTATATGCAGAGTACATCATGAGAAACGTTGGACTGGAAGAAACATAGGCTGGAATCAAGATTGCTGGGAGAAATATCAATAACCTCAGATATGCAGATGACACCACCCTTATGGCAGAAAGTGAAGAGGAGCTAAAAAGCCTCTTGATGAAAGTGAAAGAGAAAAGTGAAACAGTTGGCTTAAAGCTCAACATTCAGAAAACGAACATCATGGCATCCGGTCCCATCACTTCATGGGAATTAGATGGGGAAACAGTAGAAATAGCATCAGACTATTTCTCTGGGCTCCAAAATCACTGCAGATGGTGACTGCAGCCATGAAATTAAAAGACGTTTACTCCTTGGAAGAAAAGTTATGACCAACCTAGATAGCATATTCAAAAGCAGAGACATTATTAGTCAAGGCTATGGTTTTTCCTGTGGTCATATATGGATGTGAGAGTGGACTGTGAAGAAGGCTGAGCGCCAAAGAATTGATGCTTTTGAACTGAGGTGTTGGAGAAGACTCTTGAGAGTCCCTTGGACTGCAAGGAGATCCAACCAGTCCATTCTGAAGATCAACCCTGGGATTTCTTTGGAAGGAATGGTGCTAAAGCTGAAACTCCAGTACTTAGCCACTTCATGCAAAGAGTTGTCTCATTGGAAAAGACTCTGATGCTGAGAGGGACTGGGGGCAGGAAGAGAAGGAAATGACCAAGGATGAGATGGCTAGATGGCATCACGGACTCGATGGACATGAGTCTGAGTGAACACTGAGAGATGGTAATGAACGGGAGGCCTGGCGTGCTGCGATTCATGGGGTCACAGAGAGTCAGACATGACTGAGCGACTGAACTGACTGACTGAAGCAAATTACTCAGTCCATTACTCAGTTATGCATTCGCTACTGTTTCAGGATAAAAATCTCTATAATTTTTTTTTTTTTTTTAAGCTTAAGCTGCTAAAATCTGGACAAGTTTTTTTGGGGGGGAAATAGCTAAGATGACAAAGAATTAGCCTGCAATGCAGGAGATCCAGGTTTAATCCATGGGTCAGGAAGATCCCCTGAAGGAGGAAATGGCAACCCATTCCAGTATTCTTGCCTAGAGAATTCCATGAACAGAGGAACCAGGCAGGGTATGGTCCATGGGGTCGCAAAGAGTCATATATGACTGAGCGACTAACACTATCACCTTTTACTTTTCAAACTGCTGAAATCTGCACAAATTATATTTCGCCACAAAAATCTGCATTCCTATAGATTTGAGTGCTTCACCCCTCCATGCTCAATTCTCAGAGCTCACTTCTCCTTGGAGTTAAAGACATTTATCCCCTACAAGGCAACCACCTTCTCAGCTGAGGCTGAGGTGGCTTGAAGACCAGGGGGTTCCTCTGGGGTGTGAAATCTGGAATTGGAGTTATCCAAGATCATGACCCTAAAAACTAACTTAAACTTATTTCTGTGATTAGTGTGTCATGGTATCTGCTTAGAAGTCCCTAGATTCCATATCTTTGGGTTAAATCTTATCATTTCTTAACTCTCCCAGCTTATCCCAGAAAATTAGTGTTTCAGATAAACTACTATTTCTCTGAGCAAACAATGAATGTATGTGTGCTAAATCTCTTCAGTCATGTTCTACTCTGTGTGTATGTGAACACACACTTCCTTAAATATTTGTTGGTTTTGTGTTCTTTAGCTCTCTAGAAGTATCTATATGTCTCTCTCACAATTCTAATACTGGATGCCACATATCACAGGCACAACCCCAGGAGGCACCAGAGACCACAGTGTGAACCAGACCTTCTGAAATTGTGCACCTTTCAAAGGTATTAAAGCTTTTTCATGGAATCATGACATTCTTTTAATTGGAAGAAATCCTGTATTACTTCATATCATTCTTATCAGCTGATTTGCCACCCTTAAAAATATTAAAATCTACTGATTAAATTGTCATGTATCTTAACCTTCAGTGACAGCTTCTAAGGTTATTCTAAGGATAATCACAGAGAAAATTAAAAATCCAGGAGACGTCAGTCTTCCCTCATGACTTGATCCAGTACAATTAGAGCTGTCTCTTTTCATCTCTCAGTTCTCAATTCTGTTTTTTATCTCTTTCTTCTTTCTATATTGTCCTTTGTTCTACCAGTGTCTTTCTTCTCTTTCTCGAGGAAATTTCCAATCCTCTTTAATTTTTTTCACTTTTTAAAATTCTATTTATTACTCGAGGTTACATAACACCCCACCTGAAGGTTCTTAGGTAACCCAGAACTTGCCAAACTTTATATTGAGAAAATATTGATGCTATAATTTTTGAAGAAAACAAATATCTTTCTTCTAAACCATCTTTAAAATTCTGTCCATAAGAAGAAATTGGATCAAAAACCAACAATAGAAAGTAATAGCAGACATTTTAGTACCATTTTGTTTTCATTTATGTTTAGAGGGCTGTCTTTAAAACCCTAGGCTTTGTTGACTTATAGTTGGACAACTTTAGCCTTGTTTCATACAAAATCACTATTCTCTCTGAGCTACTAAAGCATATTAATTTCTTTCCTGTAGATGATAAGAAGTCTAAGTGGCAGTCAGGTACCATGATTTTGATGCATCTTTGTATTTTCCCCAAGACCTGGCACAGGGCCCATCATATGCTAGCATGTGTTGAATCTGTAAAAACTGTAATAAAAACAGATACTATGTTAATCAAATTCAACAATGACCTGGAACCAAGGGAATCACATATTCTGATTAACTGACTGAAATAAGATGCAAAGAAGGTCTCAGTTCAGTTCAGTTCAGTCGCTCAGTCATGTCCGACTCTTTGCAACCTCATGAATTACAGCACACCAGGACTCCCTGTCCATCACCAACTCCGGGAGTTGACTCAAACTCATGTCCGTTGAGTCGGTGGTGCCATCCAACCATCTCATCCTCTGTTGTCCCCTTTGCCTCCTGCCCCCAACCCCTCCCAGCATAAGAGTCTTTTCCAATGAGTCAACTCTTCTCATGAGGTGGCCAAAGTACTGGAGTTTCAGCTTTAGCATCATTCCTTCCAAAGAACACCCAGGACTGATCTCCTTTAGAATGGACTGGTTGGATCTCCTTACAGTCCAGGAGACTCTCAAGAGTCTTCTCCAACACAACAGTTCAAAAGCATCAATTCTTTGGCATTCAGCTTTCTTCACAGTCCAACTCTCACATCCATACATGACCACTGGAAAAACTATAGCCTTGACTAGACGGACCTTTGTTGGCAAAGTAATGTCTCTGCTTTTGAATATGCTATCTAGGTTGGTCATAACTTTCCTTCCAAGGAGTAAGCATCTTTTAATTTCATGGCTGCAGCAAGTTACAATAAAATGAAAGGGAAATCTAACAAAACAGTAGGTAACAGAATGAAGTGCTTTTATTTAGGAAATACTGAGAAAGTATGGAAAGACATGTCCAGAAATCATAATTAGATCTGCCAGGAAAGAAGAAAAACTTTTACTCACTTCAAGAAAGAATACCCTAGTAAATATTTAAGGATTGATTGGCACAACTTACTCTCAGATTTTTCACATTGAGAACCTTCCCTCAATTTTTCCCCATCCCTGGTTCCCACTCCAGACCTTCTGAACTCAGTCTAAAGTTGAAAATGACAGATTTTAGGTGGAACACTGTATTCTAAGCAATTTTCTACCATGAGTCAGCTTTTCTATTGAAAACAGAAGAAAAGAGATTATTTAAATAATAATTTGCACAGCAGCTCATACA
Source organism: Raphicerus campestris (assembly GCA_006410735.1). Lineage (NCBI taxonomy): Eukaryota > Metazoa > Chordata > Mammalia > Artiodactyla > Bovidae > Raphicerus > Raphicerus campestris. The sequence goes on along the minus strand of SJYW01042153.1, from coordinate 74,909 downwards.
TTAACACTATTTTACAAGCATCATTTTATTTGATCTTCACAGTAACCTTTTGAAGTATTCAATGGACACATTATTGTTCTCATTTTTGTTCTTCATTTTGTTCTCTCATATTGTTCTTCATTTTTAGATGAAAAGTTTGAAATTCAGAGAGAATATGATCTATCTAAAGGCAGAGTAAGACAGAGCCAAGGTCAACACCAAAAGTGATAATAAAGTTGGTATTAGATTCCAAATATGGATGTTTCCTAATAGCAAGGGAGTAAAAATATATGCCCTCTTGTAGAAATACAGATGGAACTCATTGACAGAAACACAGAGAGAAGCTGCCCAGGAAAATATCAGTCTTTTCCTAGCTCCAAAAATGACCTTGAGTGAATTCTTTGTCTTTTAAATGCCCCTTCTTGCTTTCTTGTCTGTCCATAAAATGTAACTATGATATAGCTAATAAAAACTAATAGTTAAAAGCTAGAACTAAGTTGATAAAGAGATTAATGAAAAAACTAAAAGCCCAAAATGTGCCTTCTTGAATATTCATGCTTTTTCTATGGAGAAGTTTTTTATATAATATATAATAGTGTTTTATATATTATATAATAATGATACATGTAATAGTCCTTGCAACAAATCTAGCCCTATGAATAACTCCATTAAACTAAAAGGATATTTTGCTATAGTAATAGTAATCAGTCAACATATAAACAGCTACCATTAAATTCTAGAGAATTTCAGTGTGTAATTTGAGGGCATGGTTTGGCTCGTACAGCTAGGTTGTCCTACCACAAGCGTGACCAGACCATAGGAACTGAGAAACACATTTATCAAAAGTAAAATGTTCAATGACTCCTTTTACTATGTACAAATACACTGTGTACTTATCATGCTTACGTGGTTGTAACTGAACATTGAGTCTCCCGGTTTTGACAAAAAAAGTCTTCATTCATATACCAGAGGACATTTTTCAGATGATGTGTGAGATTTCCCTAAGCTAAGTAAATGGAAACTATATAGAACCCATGGAAATAGTACAGCATGAGTGATAAAAATTTCACTATTTCTATGGAACCAGAGGGAAAGTTACAAAATTGTTATATAGCAGACGAGAGCTATATGGCTCACAAGTGAATTCATCTTCACTTTTCTTTACCATCATTTGTGAGCCTATGATTCAAAATGTGAAATCCAGCCAGGGTCTGTGGAGTTGACTCATTTCTTGCCTTTAATGTTAGGTGTCAGGTATGAAGGAATTGCTTTTCCAGTGTCTACACAAACTTCGTCATGGCTCACTGTGCTTTTCCCTCATATCATTCAGCATGGCTTGAACTTTGTGTTTGTGTGATGATTTTGTTGAATCTTATGTCTCCCATCCCCAACCAGATCTTATGAGGCAGGGACTGTGTGTTTGATTTCTATACCATTGCATTCTAGAACCTAGCAGAGGTGGGAAATGGATGGATCACCCGAAGACAGAAGGTGTGACTTTCTTCAGTGCATTGGATGCAATAATGGTTCATTTAAGATGGCACACTCATCACTGGAAGAAGTGATGGCCAAACGCACAAGAAAAAATGGATATATATATATATATATNGCAGCTCATACATTAACACTATTTTACAAGCATCATTTTATTTGATCTTCACAGTAACCTTTTGAAGTATTCAATGGACACATTATTGTTCTCATTTTTGTTCTTCATTTTGTTCTCTCATATTGTTCTTCATTTTTAGATGAAAAGTTTGAAATTCAGAGAGAATATGATCTATCTAAAGGCAGAGTAAGACAGAGCCAAGGTCAACACCAAAAGTGATAATAAAGTTGGTATTAGATTCCAAATATGGATGTTTCCTAATAGCAAGGGAGTAAAAATATATGCCCTCTTGTAGAAATACAGATGGAACTCATTGACAGAAACACAGAGAGAAGCTGCCCAGGAAAATATCAGTCTTTTCCTAGCTCCAAAAATGACCTTGAGTGAATTCTTTGTCTTTTAAATGCCCCTTCTTGCTTTCTTGTCTGTCCATAAAATGTAACTATGATATAGCTAATAAAAACTAATAGTTAAAAGCTAGAACTAAGTTGATAAAGAGATTAATGAAAAAACTAAAAGCCCAAAATGTGCCTTCTTGAATATTCATGCTTTTTCTATGGAGAAGTTTTTTATATAATATATAATAGTGTTTTATATATTATATAATAATGATACATGTAATAGTCCTTGCAACAAATCTAGCCCTATGAATAACTCCATTAAACTAAAAGGATATTTTGCTATAGTAATAGTAATCAGTCAACATATAAACAGCTACCATTAAATTCTAGAGAATTTCAGTGTGTAATTTGAGGGCATGGTTTGGCTCGTACAGCTAGGTTGTCCTACCACAAGCGTGACCAGACCATAGGAACTGAGAAACACATTTATCAAAAGTAAAATGTTCAATGACTCCTTTTACTATGTACAAATACACTGTGTACTTATCATGCTTACGTGGTTGTAACTGAACATTGAGTCTCCCGGTTTTGACAAAAAAAGTCTTCATTCATATACCAGAGGACATTTTTCAGATGATGTGTGAGATTTCCCTAAGCTAAGTAAATGGAAACTATATAGAACCCATGGAAATAGTACAGCATGAGTGATAAAAATTTCACTATTTCTATGGAACCAGAGGGAAAGTTACAAAATTGTTATATAGCAGACGAGAGCTATATGGCTCACAAGTGAATTCATCTTCACTTTTCTTTACCATCATTTGTGAGCCTATGATTCAAAATGTGAAATCCAGCCAGGGTCTGTGGAGTTGACTCATTTCTTGCCTTTAATGTTAGGTGTCAGGTATGAAGGAATTGCTTTTCCAGTGTCTACACAAACTTCGTCATGGCTCACTGTGCTTTTCCCTCATATCATTCAGCATGGCTTGAACTTTGTGTTTGTGTGATGATTTTGTTGAATCTTATGTCTCCCATCCCCAACCAGATCTTATGAGGCAGGGACTGTGTGTTTGATTTCTATACCATTGCATTCTAGAACCTAGCAGAGGTGGGAAATGGATGGATCACCCGAAGACAGAAGGTGTGACTTTCTTCAGTGCATTGGATGCAATAATGGTTCATTTAAGATGGCACACTCATCACTGGAAGAAGTGATGGCCAAACGCACAAGAAAAAATGGATATATATATATATATATGTATATAATATGAAAGTGTGTGTGTGTGTGTGTGTGTGTGTGTGTGTGTGTGTGTGTGTGTGTATGTATGCTTGCAATGTCATGGGACTTTAGCATTCCTAGCCATAATTCTCTAACCTTCTTATTCTCTTTGCTACATTTTTGTTTTAAATATTTTACACTCACCAATAATGTCTATTCCTGAAAATCTAAATTGTCTGTGTGAAAGGCAATGTTGAGGACACTGGAAACTATAGTGATGCTCATGGAAGAGTAATTTAGGACTTCAGGGGAATAAAAAAATGAATGGGTCAACAGTGCTGTGGCTAGAGGAAGACCAGGGTGGAGTTTTAGAAAAGAACTGAAGCACTGTGTAGGGAATAAAAAGAACCCCAGTATAAACTGTCCCCAAAATTGACAGAGGTAGCCTCTGGTCTACACCCTCCTCTAATAAAGTACATGGAACACTGAAGGAAATCTTCTGGCTTCTGTGGATCTCAGTCCAAAAACAACTGCAAGAGGGCATGTTATATTTATAGAAAGAGACACCCTGTCACATTAACCCAAGTTGTTTCTTTACAGTTTTGAAAACCTCAACATTATAGACAATGAGTCCTCCTTCTAGGGTGGACTTTTCTACTTGTTCTCAATACACAAACAAGAATTTTAAAAATAACAGTTTTATATTCAAAGGTACACAAGGGTAGTCACCCCATGCTCATATTCACAGCTTCTCCACCCTATATTTTTCTTTCCCTTTCTTGACCTTTCCCATTTAGTGGAATTCCTAACTATATCAGAATCAGAGGTAGTTCAAGATCTGGACTTGCATAAGTCCATGAGGACATTCCTACCATGAAGCTCACAGCCCATTTCCTCTACTCTTATATCATTTTTTTGAATTCCTCTCTATTTTCTGCATTTTGCATTTCTTCAGTAATATATGAGTTGCAGTCAATGGAAAAAAAGTAAAAATATACTTACTCTGCTTAAGAAACAGATATACAAGGAGCAAACATATGGATACCAATGTGGAAAAGGGAGACTGGGATGAACTGAGAGATTGGGATTGACATATATACACTATTGATACTAGGTACAAAATAGATAACTAAAGATAACTTACTGTATAGTGATATACTCTGTGATGACTTAAATGGGAAAGAAATTCAAAAAAGAGAGGATATAGGTATACATATGTGATGTTAGAGAAGACTTTTGAGAGTCCCTGGGACTGCAAGGAGATCAAACAACTCAGTCCTAAAAGAAATCAACCCTGAATATTCATTGGAAGGACTGATACTGAAGCTGAAGCTCCCATGCTTGGACCACCTGATGCAAAGCACCAACTCATTGGAAAAGACTCTGATGCTAGGAAAGATTGAAGGCACAAGAAGAAGAGGGCAACAGAGGATAAGATGGTTAGATAAAGTCACTGACTCAATGGACATGAATTTGAGCAAACTCTGGGAGATAGTGGAGGACAGAGGAGCCTGGTGGGCTACAATCCATGGGGTCACAAAGAGCTGGACATGACTTAGCGACTGAACAGAAACTGAACAACAATGAGAATAGATGATTCACTTTGCTGTACAGCAGAAGTTAATACAACATTGTAAAGCAATTATATTCCAACAAAAATTAATTTAAAATATATATATATATTTACTCTGCATAATGGGAAACTGTCTTGATAGGACTCCTAATGCAAATGCTCCTCAAACATTCTCTCTCTCATATACCATACCTGACATTTCACCTTTATCTTTGTTTTTCTGTTTATGTTGATGGTAAACCTCCACTATGGATCCAGTTCTTGTTCTAAGATTAATATTTTGAACAGATTTTCTAAAGCTGAACTCCCACTTCAGTCTCTCATCAGGAACTCAGATCTTGTTTTTGTTTTGTTCATGCTTGTAGCCATGAAAGTGAAAGTGAAAGTGACTGAAAGTCACTCAGTCGTTTCCTAGTCTTTGCAACCCCATGGACTGTAGCCTACCTGGCTCCTCAGTCCATGGAATTTTCCAGGCAAGAGTATTGGAGTGGGTTGCTATTTCCTTCTCCAGGAGATATTCCCAACCCAGAAATTGAACCCAGGTCTCCTGCACTGCAGGCAGATGCTTTACTGTCTGAGCCACCAGGAACGCCCAAGTTTAATCCAATTCCATCAAGCCCCAAATTCCAGGAATCCCTGGATGGGGTATACGTCACAAAGCCCTTTACTTCCCCAACAGGGCCATTCATGACTGCAGAGCCTGGAAAGAGTCCTAAAATGCTAAGGGAGCCTCTGGGAGTTTAAGGTTGGAAAGTTGGAAACAACACACAAATAAAAGAAAAAAGAAATTAAAATCTATTTTTAAGGTTGTCACTAGGTAAACCCTAGAATTTGCTCAGAGATTTCTTTTAAATGACAAGGTTTTAAATTGATATTTTTAGCTGTATAGCATGGGGAACTCTACTAAATGCTCTGTGGTGATCTAAATGGGAAGGATATTCAAAAAAGATGGGATATATGCAAACATAGAGCTGATTCACTTTGCTGAACAGTAGAAACTAACACAACATTGTAATGCAAGTATTCCCCAATAAAAACTAATTTTAAAAAATCATTCAGAGACAATGTGATACTTTATATAGATATATAAACTGCTATCTATATATAGATATATAAACTTCAAATTTTGTGTGGACCAAAGAAAGCAATCTGAGTTGACTTATCTCCTATTCTCATATGTGCTCTGATGACAAAGAATAGACTTATGGCCTCATGTGCTCATAAACTCAATCAGACATGGAGCTTAAGAATAAATTCAGGTAAATGGGAAGACCTCCTAAGACTACCTGTGTTTCTCCACTTAAACTATTTTTAGTGAATAATCCTAATACCTGCCTATCCAGAACAAACATCAGCACTTTTTTTGACATTCCCTTGAGTTGATTATTTTCTGAAACTCAAAATTTAAATACATGGCCCAGAACCAGTAGCACACCAAACCACTAACCATTATTGACATATTCCCAAAAGATGCATACTGGAGAGCCCTGAAAGAAAAACAGGACAGTGTTTAAATTTTCCTAGAAGTTGGAAACTCATGGTACATCATGACATGGGAGGCTGGGCAAAGGAAGAAGATAAGGGTCTTGAGCTATAGAAATAAGGAGAGAGAGAAAGAAGAATAAGAACAAGAAAAAGAAGGAGGAGGAGAAGGAAAAGAAGAGGGAGAGGAAGAAGAAGGAGGAGAAGAAAGGGGAGGCAGGAAGGAAGGAGGAGGAAGATACAAGAACAATAGAACATTCCACCTAGCTAAGGCAGCTTCAGGAGGAAGAGTGAAGATCTGTGACCATCACATGATCTGTGCTTTCCTCTTCATTCATGGGGGATGCATCAGGCATGAAAGCATCATGAGCCACCTGAATAGAAAGAGGTTCAAGGACTTCATTGCACAGTGAGGGAACCTGAACTCAGCCACAAGAATCAGGGTCATGGGTGTCAATGTTTGGTGGAATCTGCCAGCTGATCTTTGAGAGCTGAAGTGTTTTGCTCAGTGACATGGAATGTAAATGTGACTGTTTTGAGGCTAAAACTCAGGTCTTCTGACTCCTACTTCTGAAGCTGTTAAGCAATACATCTCCATAAGCAGACACTAACTTGAGAAGCCTTGATCCTGTGACCCTCCACACTGGATACTATGAAGGTATCATCTCTCTCATTTCCAAAGTCAGCATCTTTCACTGTAAGTTAACAACAAAGCAAAAATCAAAAAGAGCCTGTGGGATTTACAATAGGGAAGATACAGATCTAGGGTATAGAATGTAAAAACTTTAATGAATATTTTTTAAAGGCACCGTGTAACCTGATTAGATTTAACCTATTCATTATTTTACCTTGATCATCTGGAACTCCTCTGAAAAGTTCCAAAATACACACTTGAGCAATTTACAATGGCATGGATTACTCATAATCAGACTTACATAAAAAAGAAGATTAAAGGGAAGCAAAAAAGTTACTGTTTAATNAAGAGGGCAACAGAGGATAAGATGGTTAGATAAAGTCACTGACTCAATGGACATGAATTTGAGCAAACTCTGGGAGATAGTGGAGGACAGAGGAGCCTGGTGGGCTACAATCCATGGGGTCACAAAGAGCTGGACATGACTTAGCGACTGAACAGAAACTGAACAACAATGAGAATAGATGATTCACTTTGCTGTACAGCAGAAGTTAATACAACATTGTAAAGCAATTATATTCCAACAAAAATTAATTTAAAATATATATATATATTTACTCTGCATAATGGGAAACTGTCTTGATAGGACTCCTAATGCAAATGCTCCTCAAACATTCTCTCTCTCATATACCATACCTGACATTTCACCTTTATCTTTGTTTTTCTGTTTATGTTGATGGTAAACCTCCACTATGGATCCAGTTCTTGTTCTAAGATTAATATTTTGAACAGATTTTCTAAAGCTGAACTCCCACTTCAGTCTCTCATCAGGAACTCAGATCTTGTTTTTGTTTTGTTCATGCTTGTAGCCATGAAAGTGAAAGTGAAAGTGACTGAAAGTCACTCAGTCGTTTCCTAGTCTTTGCAACCCCATGGACTGTAGCCTACCTGGCTCCTCAGTCCATGGAATTTTCCAGGCAAGAGTATTGGAGTGGGTTGCTATTTCCTTCTCCAGGAGATATTCCCAACCCAGAAATTGAACCCAGGTCTCCTGCACTGCAGGCAGATGCTTTACTGTCTGAGCCACCAGGAACGCCCAAGTTTAATCCAATTCCATCAAGCCCCAAATTCCAGGAATCCCTGGATGGGGTATACGTCACAAAGCCCTTTACTTCCCCAACAGGGCCATTCATGACTGCAGAGCCTGGAAAGAGTCCTAAAATGCTAAGGGAGCCTCTGGGAGTTTAAGGTTGGAAAGTTGGAAACAACACACAAATAAAAGAAAAAAGAAATTAAAATCTATTTTTAAGGTTGTCACTAGGTAAACCCTAGAATTTGCTCAGAGATTTCTTTTAAATGACAAGGTTTTAAATTGATATTTTTAGCTGTATAGCATGGGGAACTCTACTAAATGCTCTGTGGTGATCTAAATGGGAAGGATATTCAAAAAAGATGGGATATATGCAAACATAGAGCTGATTCACTTTGCTGAACAGTAGAAACTAACACAACATTGTAATGCAAGTATTCCCCAATAAAAACTAATTTTAAAAAATCATTCAGAGACAATGTGATACTTTATATAGATATATAAACTGCTATCTATATATAGATATATAAACTTCAAATTTTGTGTGGACCAAAGAAAGCAATCTGAGTTGACTTATCTCCTATTCTCATATGTGCTCTGATGACAAAGAATAGACTTATGGCCTCATGTGCTCATAAACTCAATCAGACATGGAGCTTAAGAATAAATTCAGGTAAATGGGAAGACCTCCTAAGACTACCTGTGTTTCTCCACTTAAACTATTTTTAGTGAATAATCCTAATACCTGCCTATCCAGAACAAACATCAGCACTTTTTTTGACATTCCCTTGAGTTGATTATTTTCTGAAACTCAAAATTTAAATACATGGCCCAGAACCAGTAGCACACCAAACCACTAACCATTATTGACATATTCCCAAAAGATGCATACTGGAGAGCCCTGAAAGAAAAACAGGACAGTGTTTAAATTTTCCTAGAAGTTGGAAACTCATGGTACATCATGACATGGGAGGCTGGGCAAAGGAAGAAGATAAGGGTCTTGAGCTATAGAAATAAGGAGAGAGAGAAAGAAGAATAAGAACAAGAAAAAGAAGGAGGAGGAGAAGGAAAAGAAGAGGGAGAGGAAGAAGAAGGAGGAGAAGAAAGGGGAGGCAGGAAGGAAGGAGGAGGAAGATACAAGAACAATAGAACATTCCACCTAGCTAAGGCAGCTTCAGGAGGAAGAGTGAAGATCTGTGACCATCACATGATCTGTGCTTTCCTCTTCATTCATGGGGGATGCATCAGGCATGAAAGCATCATGAGCCACCTGAATAGAAAGAGGTTCAAGGACTTCATTGCACAGTGAGGGAACCTGAACTCAGCCACAAGAATCAGGGTCATGGGTGTCAATGTTTGGTGGAATCTGCCAGCTGATCTTTGAGAGCTGAAGTGTTTTGCTCAGTGACATGGAATGTAAATGTGACTGTTTTGAGGCTAAAACTCAGGTCTTCTGACTCCTACTTCTGAAGCTGTTAAGCAATACATCTCCATAAGCAGACACTAACTTGAGAAGCCTTGATCCTGTGACCCTCCACACTGGATACTATGAAGGTATCATCTCTCTCATTTCCAAAGTCAGCATCTTTCACTGTAAGTTAACAACAAAGCAAAAATCAAAAAGAGCCTGTGGGATTTACAATAGGGAAGATACAGATCTAGGGTATAGAATGTAAAAACTTTAATGAATATTTTTTAAAGGCACCGTGTAACCTGATTAGATTTAACCTATTCATTATTTTACCTTGATCATCTGGAACTCCTCTGAAAAGTTCCAAAATACACACTTGAGCAATTTACAATGGCATGGATTACTCATAATCAGACTTACATAAAAAAGAAGATTAAAGGGAAGCAAAAAAGTTACTGTTTAATTGAACAGTACTTTTACATATTTGGGAAATTTAAATTAAAAAGCATGAACCATTTTAAAAAAAAGAAGCATGAACTGTGACCATACAATTCCCTGGTTTACTTTAAGATGAAATTATATCAGTGGGAAAGGAATCATGATATCAGTCATTTATTGATTTAGTTCCTCAGATGTTTGTGCATTATTTGAAAAATAAAAAATATTTCAGTATATTATAGATATAATATATTTAATTTTATTTACTAAAATAAAATATTTTTAGTCTAATGTATGCATTAGACTACTGCTAATATTTTAAAATAATGAATAAGTTATTAATTTAAGCTTGCTATTTATGTCTGCAGAAACATAAAAGAAAAGCATACACTTTCTAAGTAAAGTAACAGGAATAAAGACAAACTTTTGTAGAAGTTTTCATTCCCTACTCCCATTTTGATTTATATTCCAGTGGCTTATGATCAAAGTTGAAGTATAACAGCAACAGGTTTTTAGTGTTAATTACCTGATGCTATCTTACCATGTTAGGTTTTTTTACCCTTCAAGTGCTAAATTCTTGAAACTATAGGTGAATCAGAAGAAGGGCAAACAGGAAAAGCCCTGGAATACAGCAAGTATAATAAGGAGAAGGGACATATCAACTCATAACAAGATGTTCAGTAAAGGATGCTAGATCACCACCATCATCACCACGACACTTCCAGACCCTGCATCACTCGTTAACAATTCAAAATGGAGATAACATTATCACAATATCACTTTATCTAAGAACCACCCCCAAATCTCTTGAGGGCTGAAACAGCAAATTTTGCCAACTTAGTCCACCTCTAACACAGAAAAAAAAAAAAGGAATTAACAAACAGTTCAAATGGTAATTGCTATTTGAAAAAGTATAACATGAACATACTAGATGTTCATCAATGTTCACTCCTATTGTTCTAGAGGCATGGAGAACAGCTAAAAAACTTCTGGGCAATCAGAGGGACAGAAAAATACTTTACACCATACCTCTCAAAGGGCAAGAACTAAAATGAGATTTTTAAAAAGGATTCAATACTGTTTTCTGCAAGTTTCTTAACTAAACAGAGGCCTGCATCACTCTTACAAGATACACAGCAGCTCATTCTCGTACCAGAGTCTCTGGAGGATGGGCCTGTCAGGAGTCACATATTGAAACAATTTGTTCATGGATGTTTAGTTATGGATTTCATATTTTTACCCAGAAAAAGCTTAACAGTATTTCCATGTTACAGAATATGCTGGGTATAATTTACAGTCTGGCATATACTATATCCTATTCATGATGAAAGAGAATTTGTCAGATGCTTCTAAAACATGTTATTTGCCAGATTATATTCCCTTCCTTATTTTATGAAACCCAATCACCTAAGACAGAAATCTGGAAGTCATTCTATCTTCTTGCCTCTCTCCCATCATCCATTTCACATAGATCATAAAGGCCTGCCTATTTTCCCTCTAAACATCTCTAAAATCCCTCTTCTTTTCTCCATTCTCACTGCTCAGAATTACATCAGTTTCTCCTTTGGATCATTTAAGAGCCTCCTAAGCATTCATCCCTCTCTTCTTCTCCCATCCTGTCCACCCTATACATTCTAACCCAGTAGAATATCTCTAGAGCTTGAATGTAATTTTTACTCCCTTCAAGAATAAGAGCTCTGCCTGATTCAGTTTTCATTACAGCCTCCCCACCCTGTATGCACACGTCTATTGAAATTTATGCCATCCATTGAATGTATCCTATTCTCTCACAGTTTGCTATTATTTTTTAATGCCCTTGCTTCTTTTATTCACCTTTAGCTTTCAACTCTTGCTTATCCTTCAAAATTCTCTCCTCTATAAAATCTCTTTTGTTCTCCTTTTTCCTGAATTCACTTTCTTCCTCATGTTCTCCAAACCCCTATATGTCTCTACTGTAGCATTTAAATCCTTTCCCCTGGGAACTATGTGAAGGCGGGTCCCAGGGTCCAACAAATGCAACACAGAACAGACAATAAGTGGTTGCAAAATTGAGCTGAAAACCAAGTCAAATATTTATCAAGATAGTTCTTAAGTAGCATCTACTAAATGAAACAAAGATAAACAGAAAAATAATAAAATGACTAAGACTGCAAGCAACTGAGTTTATCTTCACTAATACATTGTAAGTCCACTGTATTCCAATATAAAAAACTTTTAAACATACAAAAGGAGGAAAAAGTAAAACTGAAAGTTTATTTTCAAACTATTTTGACAGCCATGAACTAAGTAATCTGAACTACATACAACACAAACTTATACAGTATGTCTATACAATACAAATATAATAAATAAGATCCCTTTAATGCCAACTTGTCTAACTTGCTGAAAGTTCTTCTGAAATACTGTTGTTCTTTAGTAACATATAACCCAAATCTTGAACTTAAATTTATACAGGATAGTAACAGTTATTGAAAGCTTGAGCATTTTCTTCTCCTGTGAGAGCCTGGGGTAAAAGTAGCCAAAAAGACCTCAAATTCAAGTCCTGAAGTTTAAGCCCAGGTGCATTATTCCACAGGAAAGCTACAGTTGACTCCCTAGCTCCAGATAATCCTTTTATCCAAGGTTTCCTGAAGTCTTTAAAACTATCCATTAAATGCCTTAAGATCATTCCTTTAAAATACTGCCAAGAGGAATGCTTTCCAGACCTGATCCATGATAAATGTAGTGGAAGAAGAGCAGATTTCTTTCTTTTTCATTAATTTTGTACTCAGGATCTTGAATGTCTTTTTAGTACTTTTTCCTAATATACTGAATACACATAACAGACTTTGAGACATGGCAAAGTTTTAAACTTTTAAATATCTAAACTATTTGGCCCCATTTCTTCTACTTTCCTTCTTCACTAAAATCCATTGAGATTCTGGTTTCATTCTTTGTTTCATGGGATGAAACGCATGAAAAATAGCTTGCCTGTTTATATACACTATTGTACTAAAACATTCTGAAAGGTTCTTTGCAGCCTCAATAGCCCCAAAATATTCTTCAATATAATATAATTCAGTTTGTAAAATTATTTTTGAGACATAATTTATAATAATACATAAGCTTCAGGTGAGCAACATAGTGATTCATAATTTTTAAAGACTGTACTCCATTCATAATTTTAAAAAATATTGGCTGTATTCCCTATGTTGAACAATACGCCCTTGCAGTTTATTTATTTTGTACACAGTAGGTTGACCCTCTCAATCCTATACCCCTATCTTGTCCCTTCTCCTTCCCTTACCCTACTGGCAACCACTACTTATTCTCTATATCTGAGTCTATTTTTGTTTTTCTATATTCACTAGTTTGCTTTATTTTTTAGATTCTACATATAGGTGATATCACACAGTATTTGTCTTTCTTTGATTTATTTCATTAAGCATGATACCCTTCGAGTCCATCCATGTTATTGCAAATGACAACATTTCATTCTCTTTTGTGGTTGTATATATGTTATGTATTCCCATCATATATACATACCACATCTTCTTTATCTATCTTCTAATAGACACTTAGGTCGCTTCCATACCTGGTTATTGTAAACAGCACTGTGATAAATATCAGGATGTGTGTATCCTTTCAAACCATGGTTTTCTCTAGATATATACCAAGGAGTGGGATTCCTGGATCATATGGTATTTATCTTTAGTTTTTTGAGGATCCTCCCACACAGGGATTCCTTTTCCTCCACATGCTCTCCAACATTTATCATTTGTATTTCTTTTGATGATAGCCATTCTGACAGGTGTGAGGTAACATCTCATTGTGGCTTTGATTTGCATTTCCCTGATGATTAGCAATGCTGAGCATCTTTCCATGTGACTTTTGGCCATCTGCATTTACTCCAGAAAAATGTCTATTCAGATTTTCTGCCCATTTTTGGAATTATTTTTTTTTTGCTTCTTTTCTATTTATTGAAGAACAGCTGATTTGCAGTGTTTCAAGTGATTCAGTTATACATATGCATATCCTTTTTCATATTCTTTTCCATTATGGGTTATTAGAAGATACTGAAAGTTTCCCATGCTATACAGCAGAACTTTGTTGTTTATCTTGTATACATTAATAAGAGAGTATATCTGTTAATCTCAAATTCCTCACTTATCCCTCTGCTCCTTTCCCTTTTGGTAGCCATAAGTTTATTTCCTACAACTGTGAGTTCTCTTTCTGTTTTGTAAATAAGTTTATGTCATATTTTAGGTTCCACATATAAGTGATATCATATGATATTTGTCTTTCTCTGTCTGACTTCACTCAGTATGATAATTTCTACGTTCATCCATGTTGCTGCAAATGGCATTACTTCATTCTTTTTACAACTGAGTACTATTCCATTGTGTATATATGCCACATCTTCTTTATCTGTTTATCTGTCAATGGACATTTAGGTTGTTGTTTATATATTGGGGGTATTAACCTTATAATGGTCAAATCATTTGAAAATATTTCCTCCCATTCAATAGGTTGCTTTCTCATTTTGACAATGATTTCCTTTGCTGTGCAGAAGATTTTGTTTAATTAGGTCCCATGTGTTTATTTTTGCTTCTGTTTCTTTTGCCATAGGAGACAGATTTTTAAAATGCTACAATTTATGTCAAAGTATGTTCTAACTATGTTTTCTTCTGGTAGTTTTATGGTTTCTGGTCTTAAATTTAGATCTTTACTCCATGTGAATTCATTTTTATATATGGTGTGAGAAAATGTTAGTTTCATCCTTGGACATGCTGCTGTCCTGTTTTCCAGCATTACTTATTGAAAAGTCTGTCTTTTATCCATTCTTCATTCTTGCTATTTTGTCGTAGATTAATTGACCACAGCTCCACGGGTTTAATTCTGGGCTCTCTATTCTGTTTCATGAATCTGTGTCTGGTTTTTTGCAGTATCAAGTGTTTTGATAACTGTAGCTTTGTAGCATAGTCTGAGGTCTGGGAGTGTGATAGTTCCAGCTCGGTTCTTCTTTCTCAAGATTTTTTTGCTTACTCTAAGTGTTTTGTGTTTCCATACAGATATTAAAATTATTTGTTCCAGTTCTGTGAAAAATTTCATTGGTGTTTTGATAGGAATTGCATTGAATCTGTAAAATGCTTTGTGTAGTATGGTCATTTTAACAACATTCAACTTTCCAGTTCATGAGCATGGCATTCCTTTCCATCTGTTTGTGTTGGCTTCAATTTCTTTCATCAGTGTCTTATAGTTTTCCAAGTACAGGTTTTTCCCTTAGAATTATTTCTAGATATTTATTCTTTCTGATGTGATTATAAATAAAATTATTTCCTTAACATCTTATAGTTTATTGTTAGTGTATAGAAATGCGGCAGATTTCTATAAATTTTCTATTCTGCAACTTTACCAAATTCATTGTTCTAATAGTTTTCTGGTGGGCATTTTTAGGATTTTCTGTAGATAGTACTATGTCATTTCCAAACAGTGACAATTTTATTTCTTTCTTTCCGTTTTGGATTCTTTTATTTATTTCTTTCTTTTTCTTATTGCTGTGGCTAGGATTTCCAATACTACAGTGAGTCAAAGTGCTGAGAATGGGCATCCTACTCTTATTCTTGACCTTAGAGAAATTTTTTCAGTGTTTTACTGTTTAATATGATGCCAGCTGTAGGCTAATCACATAGGGCTTTTATTAGCTTGATGTATGTCCCCTCTATACCTACCTTGTTTTTTTAATCATAATGAATATTGAATTTTTCAAAAGCTTTTTTTGCATCTACTGAGATGATCATTTGGTTTTCATTCTACAACTTGTTAATGTGGTGTATCATATTGATTGATTTGTGAATCTTGAGCAATCTTTGCACTGCTCGGACAAATTCTACTTGATCATAGTTATAATCCTTTCAATGTATTGTTGACTTGGTTTGCTAATATTTTGTTGAGGATTATTTGCATCTATATCCATTAGTGATGTGTGTGTGTGTGTGTGTGTGTGTGTGCGCGCGCGTGCGCGCACACGCACATGCTCAGTCATAGCCAACTCTTTGGACTGTAGCTTGCCAGGCTTCTTTGTCCATTGGATTTTTCAGGCAAGAATACTGGAGTAGGTTGACATTTCCTCCTCCAGGGAATCTTCTCAGCGCAGCGATCAAACCTGTGTCCCCTGCATCTCCTGTATTACAGGCAGATTCTTTACCTGTTGAGTCATTGGGGAATCCCATGTCTGTCAATGATATTGGCCTGGAATTTTCTTTTTTGTGTGCTATCTTTATCGGATTTTGGTATCAGGGTAATTCTGAACTCAATGAATATGGATGTTTCTTCCTCTGCAATTTTTTGGAGTAGTTTAAGAAGGATGGGTATTAATTAAATAGTATGCCTATAGACTTTTTCATTTATTCATTTAATAAGTTGATACTGGTTAAGGTTGCTTCCTTTGCTGATCATTAATTCTCTGAGAATGTAATGATTAATCCCCAAAAGGATGCCCATTCACACAAAAATCTCATATATAATTAATTTCAAGGGCTTCAAGAACCCTCTGGAGTTTTACTCCTCTGTGTCTAGAACTGTTTATCAAAGTTTTAACATCAGTGTTCCACTTAATGGATTTTGGCACTTCTTCAGAAAAACCCACAACAATCCAGAAAAATTAAAATATCTAATTTGAAATTATTGTTATTAACTAGTTCGTATCTGTGAAAATATTACAAAGCCTTTGATGTCTCTGTAAGATAGTTTTGCATAATTGGATAGAAGTATAACCAGGAAAATAGAACAGTATTTTACTGAAGGGTATTTTTAAAGTGCCATTAGTTGATAAGCGGATGACTATTTCCTGTTCAAATGCTGGAATGTTGACTGTCTTAACTTGGAATAGATACAGATTCCTTATCTACTCTCTGGTTGTATTTGGCACTGGAAAACTATTACTTCATATTCTGTAAAAATATTTGGATGTGGTTCCAAATTATGATCAGGCATATGACCTCAATTTATCTTTTAGATGAATGAAGAAGTTTATCAATCTGTGGCACATGCCTGTAGAAGAAGCTATAATATTAACCTAATATGCCCACCAATTATTCTTTTACATTTCCCATTTCCCCCACAACTAAGTAGAACCATGTGTCTCATTCTGGCCAATAAGATGAAAGTGATACTTATGCATATTATATCCAAGCTGAGGCAGCGAGAAGCTGTGTGTGCATATCCAGGTTTTTTTTTTCTTTCTTTTCTGCTACAGTGATTAGAAACTGAGGTAGCTAGAGGACAGTAGGAACTCTGTCAGATTTGATTCCTCTGGGCCATGTGAGGCAGAGCCCTGGCTGTCCCACAATGGTCAGGGTGAGAATAAGAAATAAGTCTTTATGATCTTCAGCCACTGGAGTTTCAAGGAAATTTTACACTACAACATAAGCCCCAACTTAGTCTAACAGTGGTGTAAGAGTAGCTACCGGGACATTTGCACTCAAGTCCTGTCCATTTTAGGGTCCTGATGTCCTCAGCTTTTGTTGACTGTATCATGCCTTGTATGTGACCACTGGAAACCTTAGACATGCTCCTATCAGCTTTAGTGTCATTTCTAAATATTTTAATTTTTTTTCCTCACTTCAAAAATATTTTGTGCCTTTTCCCCTCCATCAGCAGGATAGTTCAATATCAAAAGCAGAGTCATCTTGTATTTGCAACATGTTATACTACATGCTTAGAATACACATGGTCTCATGACCAGATTCTGACTAGATTAACAATTTTCATGTTTTTTTTAATGCCCCTGAAGCAGGATCTGGAGTAAAATTGCTGTCATTGATATTTAAATAATGTATGAATTGGTGCCTAGATTTTGTAGCATAAACACTGTGACAAGCAGTCCACCAAAATATTTTCTTCCCTTCATGTGTGCCATATTTGAGACTGGCACTGGCTGGCCATCCAGGCCTTGTATTCTCAGTCTCCTGGGAAACTCATGGAAGTAATGAATGCCATTTACAGTAGTAGCCCATCAAGTTCTCCAAAATGTTACTTCTTTATGCTTTTCTCTGTTACTGGCAGGCTAGCATGAAGAATACCCTGAGAGTAACCTTTGAGAGTGCAGAGACTCTATTAATCTTTGTCTCTGAGAAGAACTATATAAAACAAGTATGTCCCAATATTTTCACCAATCAAATATTCCCAGCATTGCTAGTAGAACAAGAAAAATCTATTATAATCTATGATAATTAAATACTATGCATATTTAGGTCTTGTTTGAGAAGCTACCCTTTTCTAGCATCATTTGTTGAATATGTAATATATAAATCAATGGATAATAACTATCTTATACTTTTTCAGGGCTTCCCAGGTGGCACTAGTGGAAAAAAAAAAAAAAAAAAAAAAAGAAAGAAAGAAAGAAAGAAAAAAAAACCTGCCTGCCAATGCAGGAGACATAAGAGACATAGGTTCAATCCCTGGGTCAGGAAGATCCCCTAGAGAAGAGTGTGGCAACCCAGTCCAGTATTCTTGCCTGGAGAATCTATGGACAGAGGAGTCTGGCTGGCTACAGCCAATGGAGTCACAAAGAGTCAGACATGACTAAAGTGACTTAGTGAACAGACGCACTTTTTCAAGTGTGTACTAAAAGCATAACATATATCTTACACTAATTTTTATTTCTATTTTAAAAAATATTTTCATAGCACTGAAAATGTAAATATTTAGCAATAACTCTAACAAAAAAATATTAGACTGAAGTCTAGATATGAGTATGCATTCTGCAACTTGAATTTTTCTCTGAATCTTTGTGAAATTCATCCATATTAATATGTGTAGCTCTGGTTCATTTTTTTAATTGCTATTAGTACTTCATTGCTCCAGCATACCACAACTCACTTAACTATTTTTGATTGACAGGCATGCCTATAGTATTCATATTTTTACTACACCAACACTGCTGTAAACAGTCCTTGCAAACATATACTGGAGTTTTTCTAAGGTATATATGGATACCCAAGAATGGAGTTGTTCTGTAGTAAGGCATGTACATTAACTATTAAATATTGCCAGATTGCTCTCCGACATGGTTATACCAATTTGCTTTCCAACCAGGAGGGTATAAAAGTTGCAATTTCCCCACATCTTTGCAAAATACATGGATCATCAAACCCTAAACATTAGTCAGTTTCAAAGATGTGAAATGGTATTGCACTGAAATTTTAATCTGCATTCTCTTACTAGTATTGAAGTGGGCAAAGATTAATAGAGTTTTGCCAAGAAAATGCACTGGTCATAGCAAACACCCTCTTCCAACAACACAAGAGAAGACTCTACACATGGATGTCACCAGATGGTCAACACCAAAATCAGATTGATTATATTCTATGCAACCAAAGATGGAGAAGCTCTATACAGTCAATAAAAACAAGACCAGGAGCTGACTGTGGCTCAGATCATGAACTCCTTATTACCAAATTCAGACTCAAATTGAAGAAAGTAGGGAAGACCACTAGACCATTCAGGTAGGACCTAAATCAAATTCCTTATGATTATACAGTGGAAGTGAGAGATAGATTTAAAGGCCTAGATCTGATAGATAGAGTGTCTGATGAACTATGGACGGAGGTTCGTGACACTGTACAGGAGACAGGGATCAAGACCATCATAATGGAAAAGAAATACAAAAAAGCAAATTGGCTGTCTAGGGAGGCCTTACAAATAGCTGTGAAAAGAAGAGAAGTGAAAAGCAAAGGAGGAAAGGTAAGATATAAGCATCTGAATGCAGAGTTCCAGAGAATAGCAAGAAGAGATAAGAAAGCCTTCTTCAGCGATCAATGTAAAGAAATAGAGGAAAAGAACAGATGGGAAAGCTAGAGATCTCTTCAAGAAAACTAGAGATACCAAGGGAACATTTCATGCAAAGATGGGCTAGATAAAGGACAGAAATGGTATGGACCTAACAGAAGCAGAAGATATTAAGAAGAGGTAGCAAAAATACACAGAAAAACTGTACAAAAAAGATCTTCATGACCCAGATAATCACGATGGTGTAATCAGTCATCTAGAGCCAGACATCTTGGAATGTGAAAGTCAAGTGAGCCTTAGAAAACATCCCTATGAACAAAGCTAGTGGAGGTGATGGAATTCCAGTTGAGCTATTTCAAATCCTGAAAGATGATGCTGTGAAAGTGCTGCACTCAATATGCCAGCAAACTTGGAAAACTCAGCAGTGGCCACAGGATTGGAAAAGATCAGTTTTCATTCTAATCCCAAAGAAAGGCAATGCCAAAGAATGCTCAAACTATCACACAATTGCACTCATCTCACATGCTAGTAAAGTAATGCTTCAAATTCTCCAAACCAGGCTTCAGCAATACGTGAACCATGAATTTCCTAATGTTCAAGTTGGTTTTAGAAAAGGCAGAGGAACCAGAGATCAAATTGCCAACATCCGCTGGATCATGGAAAAAACAAGAGAGTTCCAGAAAAACATCTATTTCTGCTTTATTAACTATGCCAAAGCCTTTGACTGTGTGGATCACAAGAAACTGTGGAAAATTCTGAAAGAGATGGGAATACCAGACCACCTAACTTGCCTCTTGAGAAATTTGTATGCAGGTCAGGAAGCAACAGTTAGAACTGGACATGGCACAACAGACTGGTTCCAAATAGGGAAAGGAGTATGTCAAGGNTCTTCTTCTCACATTCTTCTTGTTATTCCTTTTCTACTTCTTCTTCTTCTTCTCACCTTCTTCTTCTTCTACTCACCTTCTTCTTCTTCTCCCCTTCCTCTTTTTCTCTCCTTCTTCTTCTTCTCAACTTTTTCTTCTTCTTCTCACCTTCTTCGTGTTCTTCCTATTCCTCTTCTTTTTCTTTTTGTTCTTCTTTTTTTTTCTTTTTGTTCTTCTTAATCTCAAATTCTTCTTCTTCTTCTCACCTTCTTCTTCTCACCTTTTTCTTTTTCTTGCCTTCTTCTTCTTCATCTCTCCTCTTCTTCTTTTCCCCTTCTTCTTCTTCTCACCTTCATCTTGTTCTTCTTCTTCTTCTCACCTTCTTATTCTTCTCATTCTTCTTCTTCTCACCTTCTTCTTCTTCTTCTCACCTTCTTCTTCTTCCTCTTACTTTCTTCTTTTTCTTCTCAACTTCTTTTTCTTCTTCTCACCTTCTTCTTGTTCTTCCTTTTCTTCTTCTTTTTCTTCTCACCTTCTTCTTGTTTTTCTTCTTCTTCTCACTTTCTTCTTCTTC